>CAUYUJ010015026.1:183741-186241 GCA_963575745.1 Prorocentrum cordatum
GGCCTTCGGTGGAGCTCCCTATGGGGCCACGAAACGTGTGAGGGGTGTGCCGACATGGGGGGTGCAACCGCATGCGGACGCAGGGCCTTCGGTGGAGCTCCCTATGGGACCACGAAACGCAAATGCGAACGCAGCCAGGGGGCGCTGGGGGGTGGAACCGCATGCGGACGCAGCCACTGGGGCCTTCGGTGGAGCTCCCTATGGGGCCACGAAACGTGTGAGGGGTGTGCCGAAATGGGGGGTGGAACCGCATGCGGACGCAGCCACTGGGGCCTTCGCTGGAGCTCCCCCTGGGGCCACGAAACGTGTGAGGGGTGTGCCGAAATGGGGGGTGGAACCGCATGCGGACGCAGCCACTGGGGCCTTCGGTGGAGCTCCCTATGGGGCCACGAAACGTGTGAGGGGTGTGCCGAAATGGGGGGTGGAACCGCATGCGGACGCAGCCACTGGGGCCTTCGCTGGAGCTCCCTATGGGGCCACGAAACGTGTGAGGGGTGTGCCAGAATGGGTGTGGGAGGGGGAGGAGGGGGGAGGAGGGAGGGAGGAAGGAGGCGGGAACGCGGGGCACCGTCTCTTCAAAACGAGGACCCAACACCACATGATGGTTGGGAAAAACACGAAACAGTCGGAGATCTGGGCAAGTGCCCCACGGAAATGTCGTATCCCCCGATGGCCCAGGGGACCCGCAGAAGCACTGTGGCTCTTTAGGAAGTTGATATGTATATATATATATGTGTGTATACATAAATATATATATGTATATATATATATATATGATACTGTATATATGTACATATATATATATATATTCAGCAAGCGTGCCCTAGGATATATAATAATTTCTGACCGTATGCATCTACGGTCAGGGACTTCGGTTTAGCGTGTCGCTCCACCGGCTCTGGCCCACCGGGTTTCGGCGCGACACGCTGTCCACGCGCCAGTCCCTGAGCGTCAACGTCTCGATTCTTTCCCAGCATCCCGCCTTGCGGAGCGGAGCGACACGCGATCCGCTCGCAGGGCCTGTAGCGTGTGGCCGGGGCTGCTGCCGCGACACGGTAATCAAAAGTATCCGACCGTCCTGTACGAGGACAGCCGCGGCGCGAATGCGGCGGCGCGGCAAAGGCGGCAGCGGCGGCGCGGCCGTGCCAGGGCGTGTGGTCCAGACTGGCGGCCGCGAGGTCGCGGGGGAGGCCTTCGCGGATGAAGCTGCGGGGCGTCGGCAGGCCCCAGGGGAGGGGGGGGGGGGCGGCCCGGCGAGAGGAAGGAGGACGGGGGAGGAGGAGAACGACGACGGCAAAAAGGAGCCGTGGGGAGTGACGGGGGAGGGAGGAGGAGGAGGAGGAGGAGGAGGAGGAGGAGGAGGAGGAGGAGGAGGAGGAGGAGGAGGAGGAGGAGGAGGAGGAGGAGGAGGAGGGGAGGAGGAGGAGGAGAAGGGGAGGAGGAGGACAAGAGAGCAGGAGGAAGAGGAGGAGGATGAAAGATGAGGGGGAGGAGGAGGAGGAGGAGGAGGAGGAGGAGGAGGAGGAGGAGGAGGAGGAGGAGGAGGACGAGGAGGAGGAAGAGGAGGAGGAGGAGGAGGAGGAGGAGGAGGACAGATGAGGAGGAGGAGGAGGAGGAGGAGGAGAAGGAGAAGGAGGAAGAGGACGCGGACGACGACGACGACGACGACGACGACGACGACGACGACGACGGCGACGGCGACGGCTACGGCGACGGCGACGGCGACGGCGACGACGACCACGACGACGACGACGATGACGACGACGACGACGACGACGACGACGACGACGACCAGCAGCCGCAGCCCTGACCGACCGCGAGTGGGACGAGGCGATCAGGAGGCGACTCGGCTTGCCTGCGCGGATGCCCCCAGACGCCCGCTGCTCTGGCCCACATCGAGATTATTATTGCGCAGTTCTGCGCTGACGACGATTGCGACAGCAACGTTGGCGAGGCAACCACTGCTCGCTCCTGGCTGCGAACGAACCTCAACGCAGTTTGTCCACGCTACCCTGGGATACGTCTCCTGCCAGTAAGTTTTGGTGGGTCCAGCGGTTCGGGCGGCGCCGCGGCCGAAGCGCCCAGGGACAAACAGGTGCCAGTGGACCCGCACCTCCCCGTCTTTGATAAAGCAATGTCCTCACGCATCTATTTTCGGACAGGAAGTTGGGTGCTAAATTCTGTGTCGTGGAGGATCCTGAACCAGTTTTATGTCGAGACGGCCGCGTTCGGAAGCTCGTGCATCATCAGTGCTGGCAGCCGTCCGCTGGCGATTGCTTGCCAAAGGCCTTGGCCATGCAACAACAGGCCCGGGATCGCGCTTGGGCACACGTCGCTCGAGCCACCATCCACCGAAGCGGCCGCAGAACCAAGCAGGGGGCTGTTGGCGCGAATCGAGAACATTGGGCATTGTGAGGAGAGCATTGGCACAATGAGTATTGACAGAACGAGCAGTGAGTGCTACGCCTACGGGTGCTTTTCTTCCAGAGCATGTTTCCGA
>CAUYUJ010015026.1:191241-236341 GCA_963575745.1 Prorocentrum cordatum
TTGTTTCTAAATTGGTCGAGCCGGGCTTTTGTTGAGCCGTTTCAGTCCACGCCCGACATGAGTGCGCAACCCCTAGACTTGCCGTCCGTTCAGCTTGTCTTCACGCGTGCTGCAGCCAAAGAGGACGCAGCTGTCCGTTCCCGCGAGTTGTATCATCTTTCACCTCTCTCTCACTTGTGCGCTCCGTGCCAGCCTTTGTGCCCTGCCACGAAACACACAAGCACGAATGGTCGTGTCAAAAGTAAGAGTGTTGTGCCAGAGGGCCCAAAAGTGTCGCGTATCCGCACAACTACGCATGGTCTTGTCCACTGCACAAAGCTATGTCGGGTGTGATTCGTTATCTTACTTTTTTCTCTGTTTGTCTTGCTTGCCTCCTTTTTCTTGCCCGCCTCGTGCTGGCGTCTGCGTCCTGGCATGGACCCCCACACAAGCAGGCATGGTGCTGTCTTAACCGCAAAGCTACGGCATGTCTGTTTGTTTGTTGACCCGTTCCCTTCCCCGTTTGTCTCGTTGTCATATTTGTCCTGCGTGGGCCGTGCCGACGTTGATGTCGTGTCACGTACCAACCTAGCATGTTCTTCTCATAAGCAAGAGGCTGCGTAAGTCATTCGCACTTGCTCTGTTTCCAAAGCAGGAGGCTATGCGCACAAGCTCGCATGGCGTTGTCAAAAGCGGGAAGTTATGTCACTCTCTGTTTCGTGTTTTGGTTATGTGCTTCCCTATGTATCGCGTGCTTTTGTTGCAGACCCCCCCGTCCTGGCGTCAGTACCGCTCCACGTACTCACACAAGCACACACAGTCTCGGCATTAGCCTGAAGCTATGTAATGTGTAATGTATGATGTTGTTTAGTTTGTTTGTCCGTGTGTCTCGCTTGCCCCTTCTTTCTTGCTTCTTGCGCGTTATGTGCTGGCGTCTGTGTCCTGGCGTGCGCCCACACAAGCACGCATGGTGTTATCAAGAGCAGGAAGCTATGTCATTTGTGTTATCGTTGTCTGGTTCCCTTTTCAGTCTGTCGCGTTTGTCCAGTTTTTTTTGCGCGCCCCGTGCAGGCGTTTGTGTCGTGGCACGTACCCACCCAGGGACGCATGCTCTTGTCATCGGCAAGAAACTATGTCATAATATGTTTTGCTCGTGTCCTTGCTCCCTTCTCCGTCTTGCGAATTCCGTGCAGGCGCTTGTGTTGAAAAGCATAACACACAAGCACGCGTAGCGTTGACAAAAGCAGAAGCAATGTTTTTATGTGTTCGATGCCTTGTCCTTTTGTCCTTCTGTCTCGCTTGTCAACTGTTTCTAGCGTCCCGTGCCTGCGTTTGCGTGGAAAAGCGGACCCATACGAGCACGCATGGTCTTACCAGTGATCAATCAACAGGGGGCTGAGAAATTAGTGGCCCGCCACCGTGCCTGGACTGGGTCAAAGTCATCATGGATGCTTCTTGGGGTCCTTCCGGAGGGATCTCAGTGGCCTCTGGGGGGCAGTTTGTTGACACCTCTTGGGGCCTCTTCGGGCATCCTGGGGGCGGAGAGCTCGACATGTCGGTTCGTGTTCCTTCTCTGGGATCCCTCTTGGGGCGTTCTTGGGGCCTCCTGAGCCGTCTTGGAGGTCTCTTGGGCCGTCTTGGGGGCACCTTGGGCCGTCTCGGCATCCTCTTGGGAACCCTCCTGGGGCGAACGTGGGGGCCTATTGGGCCGTCTTGGAGCGTCGGCACCCAGACAAATGATAATAACGATGATACTGATAATATTAACCGTAAACAACAACAAAAACAATAACAACAACAACAACAACAACAACAACAACAACAGCAACAACAACAACAACAACGACGACGACGACGACAACAACAACAACAATCATTTTAAATTTGTTATCCCTTATCTGTTCGAGTGTCCAATAACGAGTATTTCCCAGACCCTCGATACCCTCCCTGTTCGTCTTCGATCGAGCCCCGTTTGGGGGGTATACCTTTCTTCCCTGCAAGCCGGGCCCCAGCAAGCGGCGGGGTGGCCGCGGATCGTCGGCCTGGCCAGCGGCAGCGCTGATCGGCGGGGCGGCCGCGGACCGTCGACCCGACCCCAAGAGGGACGGACAGGGAACCGACCACAACGACGACGACGACGACGACGACGTCGACGACGTCAGCGACGACGACGGCGACGACGACGATGAGCGAAAGCGAGAGCGAGAGAGAACGACAGCAGGGCCACGAAGGACACGAAGTAAGCCACGAAGGGCGACAGCGGGGACACGAAGGGAATGCGTATGGGGCCACGAAGAGCGCGAACGAGCGGGGGCCACGAAGGGCAGATAATGCGGGGCCACAGAAACCAACGATGGGGCCACTGAGGGTAGCAACTGGGCCACGTAGGACAGTGAGGGGGCCAAAAAACGGCGACAGCGGGGCCACGAAGGGCATGCACATGGGGCCACAACGGGCGCGAACGAGCGGGGGCCACGAAGAGCATACGTACGTTGGGCCGCGGAGGGCAAGGACGGGGCCACTGAGGGCAGCAACGGGGCCACGAAGGGCAGCGAGGGGGCCACGAAGGGCGACAGTGGGGCCACGAAGGGCATGCATATGGGGCCACCACGGGCGCGAACGAGTGGGGGCCACGAAGGGCATACATACATGGGGCCACGAAGGGCAGCAACGGGGCCACGAAGGGCTGCAACGGGGCCACGAAACAAAGCGAGGGGCCAGGAAGGGCTGCAACGGGGCCACGAAGGGCTGCAGCAAGGCCACGAAGGGCAGCGAGGCGGCCACGAAGGGCTGCAGCGGGGCCACGAAACAAAGCGAGGGGGCCACGAAGGGCTGCAACGGGGGCACGAAACAAAGCGACGGGGCCACGAAAGGCAGCGAGGGGGCCACGAAGGGCTGCAACGGGGCCACGAAGGGCATGCATGTGGGGCCACCACGGGCGCAAACGAGCGGGGGCCACGAAGGGCATACACACATGGGGCCAAGAAGGGCAGCAACGGGGCCACGAAGGGCTGCAACGGGGCCACGAAACAAAGCGAGGGGGCCACGAAGGGCTGCAACGGGGCCACGAAGGGCTGCAACGGGGCCACGAAAGGCAGCGAGGGGGCCACGAAGGGCTGCAACGGGGCCACGAAGGGCATGCATGTGGGGCCACCACGGGCGCAAACGAGCGGGGGCCACAAAGGGCATACACATATGGGGCCAAGAAGGGCTGCAACGGGGCCACGAAGGGCTGCAACGGGGCCACGAAACAAAGCGAGGGGGCCAGGAAGGGCTGCAACGGGGCCACGAAGGGCTGCAACGGGGCCACGAAAGGCAGCGAGGGGGCCACGAAGGGGTGCAACGGGGCCACGAAACAAAGCGAGGGGGCCACGAAGGGCTGCAACGGGGCCACGAAACAAAGCGAGGGGGCCACGAAGGGCTGCAGCGGGGCCACGAAGGGCAGCGAGATCCCGATTCTTAGGTAATCTGTGAAGGAGACCTAAACGTGAGCGCGACTCCTGGGTGTCTGGGTGTCGGGAGCGCGGCGCTTGAGCAAATTGAAATTCCAACGCAAGGGGAGCGATTCCTGCATAAATTGTCAGGAAATCTCCAGCAAGAGCGCGATTCCTGAATAGAATGCGAGGAAGTCTCGGGCGGGAGTGGGGGTCCTGGCTAAATTGTGAGGAAGTCTCAGGCGGGAGTCGTTGTTGTTGTAGTTGGGGGGCCAGGGGCCCAGTTTGAGCATCAAGATTTTCCCTGTCAAAAAACAAGGTGCGAGCGTCGAAGGGCACACTCTGATTGAAAAACAATATGCACCGGCGGGTGGGATCAACAATGATTATTGCTAAGGTCTTACGGCCAGTGCAGCCGACCCTGGATACCTCGGCCCTCGAGGGTGACGGGATGCGTGATAAGACGTCGGAGGTAAATGAAGACGTGGCGGAGGAGGGGGAGGCGGAGGAGGAGGAGGAGGAGGAAGGGGAGGAGGAGGAGGAGGAGGAGGAGGAGGAGGAGGAGGAGGAGGAGGAGGAGGAGGAGGAGGGACGGGGAGGAGGAGAGGGGGAGGGGGAGAGGAGGAGGCGGAGGCGGAGGAGGAGGGGGAGGAGGGGAGGAGGAGGAGGAGGAGGAGGAGGAGGTGGAGGAGGAGGAGGAGGAGAAGGAGGAGGAGGGGGAGGGGGAGGGAGAGGGGGAGAGGGAGGGAGAGGGTCGCCCGGGGGGATGCGTATCTGCCCCCCCCACCCCCCATCCTTCTTCTTATTATTATTATACACCCCCACCTACCTCGTATTCCAGCCGATAGCAACCCAATCCGGGACCTCCCATCCGGACTGTAAAAACATCGTCTGTCTTGTCGTCGACGATGCGAAAAGCGCGGCAGGAATGGGACGCGGCGCACATCGCGCGCGGCAGTCAATTTGGGCCCGCCCATCCTGACTATAAAAAATCAATACAAAGTCTTCGTTGTTTCCTCTCAGCATGGCCTGCCTTGTCGCCGACGGTGCGAAATATGTGGCAGCAATGGGACGCGGCGCACATTTGGGACGCGGCGCACATCGCGCGCGGCCGTCAATCCGGGCCCGCCCATCCTGATTGTAAAAAATCCATACAAAGTCCCCGTCTTTCCTCTCAGCATGGCCTGCCTAGTCGCCGACGGTGCGAAATATGTGGCAGGAATGGGACGCGGCGCACACCGCGCGCGGACGTCCATGCGGGCTGCGGGCCCTCCCATCCTGACTGTTAAAAACAATACAGAGTTGCCGTTGTTCCTTTCATCATGGCCTGTCTTGTCGTCGACGATGCGAAATGCGTGGCAGGAACGGGGCTCGGCGCACATCGCGCGCGGACTTCTGGGGCAACCCCAAAGCGGGAGGGGCCACCTTACTTGTCAGAAACAATGCCATGCTGATTTTCCTTGCCCACATAGCTGTTCTTGTCGTCCACCCCGCAAAAGTGCATTGCAAGAATTGGGCGCGGCACACACCCCTCCCCCCCCGCTCGAAGTGAATGAAATGACCTTCTCGCTTGAGTGCCGGGCGAAAATTTCTCAAAGTTGCGTTCCCGCTTTGGCTCGGTGCACGTTTTCAGCTCGCCAATTCATTGGGCGCCGGGGCGTTCCAGGAGGCCCTGGGGTGACGAATGCCTGGGAGGTTTTTGCTTGTTCAGGCTCTTGGAGGGCCTCCTGAGGCTCCCCGCGGTTTCTTGGCGCTACGGCCGTCTGGAGGCCATCTTGGGCATCTTGGAACGATCTTTCGGCGACTCATGGCTACTACTACTACTACTACTACTACTACTACTACTCCTACTACTACTACTCCTACTACTACTACTCCTGCTACTACTACTACTACTACTACTACTACTACTACTACCACTACTACGACGACGACGACGACGACGACGACGACGACGACGACGACGACGACGACGACGACGACGACGACGACGACGACTACTACTACTACTACTACTACTACTACTACTACTACTACCACTACGCGCCAGCACCCATTTGCCCCAGCATTGTTTCTTATGTTGTGGGAGGGCGGAACGTATCCGTTGTTCCTTTCAACATGGCCAGTCTTGTCGTCGACGATGCGAAATGCGTGGCGGGAATGGGGCACGGCGCACATCCCGCGCGGACGTCAATGCGGTGTCCTGGGGTATCCCCCATTCGCACTGAAATGCCCGCGCAGCCCCCAGTTGTGCCATCACTGTTTCTTATGTTGTGGGAGGGCGGGTGGGAATGGGCATGCCATGCTTGACTCGCTCGAGCTGGCTAGCTTGACCCCCACCCCACCCTCACACACACACACACACACACACAAACACACACACACACACGCGCGGTGGGGAGGGTAGGGAGGGGCTTCGCCACGACTGCGATTTCCTTATATTTCGTTTTCGAGTTTCTTTTATTTCGGGCGACGACGACGACGACGACGACGACGACGACGACGACGGTGATCCACGCAAGACGACGACACCGGGATGCTTCTTCCACACGCCGATAGGGTCGGTGGATTCGTCAGACATGAGAGTTCAACAACAGCAACAACAACAACAACAGCAACAACAACAACAACGAAAACGACAATGACAGCGACAACGACAACGACAACGACAACAAAAAACTCAACATTTAAGACACCTATGGAAAATCAATCAGCTTTGCCTCTTGGGGTCCTCTTGGCAGTGCTCTTGGAGGCCTCCTGTGCCGTCTTGGAGGCGTCTTGGGCCGTCTGGAGGAAATCGTGGGCGGAGCGAGTTTCTGATGAATCGGAGCTCTCCTTGGACACATCGGAGGGTTCGGGAGTTCGCTTCGGGCAGGCACGGCGTCCAGAGGACCAGCAGGAAACGCCCCAGAGCTCACTGCAGAAACCCCGGGAGACCCCGCGACGGCACGGAGTTTCGGAGTTCCGGCCCTTCAGGGGCATTCCAGTTCGTGCCAGAGGTAAGGTGGCGGATGCGTTAAAAAGAGGGGGGGAGAGAGAGAGAGAGAGGGAGAGAGACAGAGAGAGAGAGAGATGGAAGGAGGGAGGGAGAACAATAGCCAGAAGAAACGTCTTTTGGGTAGATCGTTGGAGGGGTCCGAGGGCAGAACGGGATATATCAGCAGGCGGTGCTTGCGTCTCGGCGAGACCCACTCCAGGCTCTCGCGGTTCCAGACACCCTTTATCACAGTCCGCTTTCGAAGGGCGACGCCTGCGCATGTTTCGCAGAGGCACGCACATGAGCGACGCAGAAAACTTGGTCGTCTTCACCGACATTGGCGCGTAAGCTGCCCGCGTAAGGTCGCGCGTAAGCGCCCTTGTGTCCGATGTGGCGTGTAACGCTGGCGGCCCGCGTAAGCCGCCGCGCGACATCGCTATGCGATCTCTCGTAAGACCCGTGTCTTTTCGTTGTTCACATGACATGGGCGAGTATGTGGTATCCTGGATTTCGTCACGTTGCTTCACTAAACGCAATTGCCCGCCTTTTCTCGCGCACGTTAGTGGGCCCGCCTGCGGCGGTCCAGTCCCTGCTCTCTTGCGACCTCGTGATTGTGCACCCGCCGAGTTTTTACCACGTCGACCTTCATCGGCGTCAGGCAGCGGTGACGAGCTGTCCCGGGACCACGAGGCTTCGCAGAGAGCGGGGTTGAAGGAGGAGTATCGATTGTTTGGTTCGAGGGCCAGTATTGCATAGTGTCGGTGGGATGTTGCGGGTCCTTGCTAAGTTGTGATGCGAGCACGTGTAGTATATGTAGTAGGCGATTTGGGGGTTCATGCTTTGCTGGTTACGTACACAATTGCGCCCAGGACACTATCAGAGGACAGGTGTTGGACCCAACATATATGTGACATTTCACGATTGTACTTACATCGAAGACGCCTACGGTGAATCACCGCCGCTACCTCTTAGGCTGCGCCCATATAGCCAAACGTGTGGGCAAAGTTTGGCCACGCTATTGGACCATGTGTTCTCCCAGCCGTTGTGGAAGCCATTCGGGGAACACGTCGGGGAGGATGAGGAGAGGGAGGAAAAAGGAGCAGGAGGAGGAGGGGAAGGATGAGGAGATCTCTTGGGAGTCTATTGGGTCATTCTTGGGGCCTCCTGGAAGCTTCCTGGGGGCCTTTTAGAGACCTCTTGGAGCCTTCCACGGGCCGCTTGTGGGCCTCTGGGGGCTTCTTGGGGGCCAATTTGGCTGTGTTGGGGCGTTCCTAGCTCGTCTGACGCCGTCAGAAGCCGTCTTAGGGGCCTCTCTGGGCCGTCTTGGGGCCCTCTTGGGATGCTTCAAGGTTGTATGGGAGACCATCTTGGGCGCCTTGGAGGCATCTTGGGCCGCGCGGCGATCTTCGGGGTTTGTTCGGCTGTCTTGGACCGTCGGAAGACCGAAAAGGTGCAAAAGCCAGAAAACCGTACACACACGTATTGAAAATCATAGTTGTTTGCCTCTTGGGGGGGCTCGTGGAGCTCTCTTTGGACGTCTTGGCGGCCTCGTGGGCAATCTTGAGGCCATTTCCGGCCTTCTTGGTTCCATTGTTCGGCCATATTGAGCTCTCTTGAGGCAGTCTTGGAGGCGTGACCGACAAAGGGGGGATTTTGACGAGCTTTCCGGGTGGCCGGCGGGCTGGGCGGAGACCCCACGGGGAGTTCTTTTAGAAAAGAATCAGTATGTTTGCATGACTATCGGCACGCCGTGGGCCCTTGTGGCACCACAGGGGCCGGCGGATATCTAATGGCATTCGGCCAATCCCGCCACGATGTTTGGGCTGCTGTTCAGAGGCCTCTTGGATGCATATGAGTGTCTCTTGGGATGCCTTTCGGGGAACTCTTTGGGGGCTCTTGGGGGCTTCTGGCGGACCTGTTGGGGGCTTTAGGGCGTCTTAGGGGGCCTCTCGGGGCGTCTTGGGGGACATCGGGAGCGTCGGGGGGGCTCTTCGGGTCATCTTGGGGCGGAAGGCTCGAAATGTCCGTTCCTCTTGGGGTCACCTTGGGTGCCGCTTGGGGCCCTCTTGGGGCGTCTTGGCGCCCTCCTGGGGGTTTGTTGGGCAGTCTTCGGATACTATTGGGGGCCGTCTTGGCCCGTCTAGGAGCGTTGGAAACTGAAAAAGTCGAGAAGGCTGAGATCCTTCGAAAACCTGCTGGATCATCAATGTCAATGTCCTTGGTCTCTCAGGGCTCTCTTGGGGGTCCTCTGGGAGCGCTCTTGGGGGCCTCTGGGGGGCCTCTGGAGACGTCTGAAGAGCACATTAGGCCGTCTCGAGGCCTTCTGGGGCTTTCTCGGGGCGGTCTTTGACCCCCGTGGGGGCTTCTGAGGACGTGCTGCGGGCTCGTCGCGTCGCTGTGGGCGAAGTCGCCCTCCCACAAGCCCACGCGGGGGGGGACCTGCGGGGAGGGCCCTGGCGGCGGAGCGGACCTGCGGGCAGTGCAGGCCAGCGTGAGCGGGAGCCTCAGTGGGCATCGTGGCTCCCGCCACCACCCTAGCGCCCTCCTGTGAGCCGACGCTGGGCTTATTGCTAGAGTTGTGGATGCCACGACAAGGGACACCCTAACAGTCCTATCATTGAATGTAAAATATGCTAAAAATGTTTTAAAAAAGATTATGACCATGTTTTAAACATGTGCTTTACATGTTTGCAATATGTTTTACACATGCTTTGGACATCTGGAATTCATTTGGCAACATGCTTCCTCTCCATTGACCGTCCTCCACAATGCTAGAGCGCGGGTGTTTGCGTGGCGCCTGGGAGCTGGGCGTCATCTGGGTCAGGGGCTGGCCCAGGGGGCTGTCGGGGGAGGGGCTCCCTCACCAGTGCACGCACCATCGCTTGCATGTCAATGGATGTGCAGGCCGAGGCAGGCAGCACGCAAGACAGCACCGAGGCGCAGCGCAAAACAGAGGCACGCACTAATGTTTTTCATGATCGTTCGTTCATGGTTCCTCTTCCTCTGCCTCCTTCTCGCCCTACCCTGCAAATTCTTCCCCATTCTCCTCAGCTCTGTTTTGCGGAGGTGCCTCCTTGGAATGCCTCTTGGGGCCCTCTCGAAAGTTTTTAAGGACTTATTGGGGCCTTCTGGAGGTCTCCTGGGCGCCGTCTGTTGGCCTCTGGGGGCTGCCTCGGGCCACCCTGCTTCCAACCGCGGTTTCCCTGAACGACCCGGTCACGATTTGGAATACTACGGGGGGCGTTTTGGGGCCATCTTGGGCCGTCATGGGGCTCTCTTCGTGCCGTTGGGCCGTCTTGGGGCTCTCTTGGACTGCCTGGAGGCCCTTTTGGGTAGTTGTGGGGCGATTTTCAAACCTCCTCGGCTGTCGCGGATGCCGGGAATACCGAAGAACAGAGGAGCATTCTCCAAATCATGCAAAAACGATTGGAGATTTGTGTTTTCTGCGTTTCGAAAGCTTCTGGAGGGTCTTCTTTGCATCGTTTTCGGCCATTTGGTCGGTGTCTGGGGCCTTTGGGGGCCCCCTGACCGATTTGAGCCCGTTGCTTAGGCCCAGCAGGGGCTTCCAGGAGCCCCCAGGACCTTTTGCAGGAGCGTCCAGGGGGCCCGCGAGGCCACAGATCCGGGGGGTCCCGATTTTCAAGGGGGAGAAGACGGATGTTCCCACTCCCCCCCGGATCCAGCCAAAAATAAGAAAAGGGAACATATGTACATGTCGGCGGTGCCCCGTGGCACGAACCCCCTCCGCCTTCCGGGGTCCTTCGTACCAGGCGCACGGGGTGCCGCCGACGACCTGGAACCCCCCCAGTTCCCCCCTCTCCTCCTTCCAGGGGGCCTTCGTACCCGGCGCGCCAGCGGACCCCCCCCCCCCCTTCGCAGGGTAGTGGGGTAGGGGGCTCCTGTAGGAGTGAAGGGGAGTCTGGAGGAGAGAGGAGTGCCGAAAAGGGCCGAGAAGTGCGATGGAGTGGGGAGGAGTCGGGGGGAGCGGTGAGGAGCACCGAGGAATGCGGAATGGGGAGGAGACTTATGGGGACCTCCAGAAACCTCTTTGGACCGCGGACGTCCAGAACCCTAAAAACTGTTTCCGGGAAACCTCCGTGGGTTCCGGGGGGCTCCAGAGCTCTCTGGTTGGATGTCGTCGTCGCCGCCGCCGCCGCCGACGCCGCCGCCGCCGACGCCGCCGCCGGACGCTCGCACGCGCTCTTGACCGGAAGGTTGGGGGCATCGGGGGGGGTTCGTACCGGCGTCCGCACTGGCGGTGCGTCCCAGGTGGTTCTGTGCATCTTGAGGGCTTTCGTATTGGCCCGCACTGGCGGTGCCTCCAGGACGAAACCCCCGGGATGAGAGATCCCAGGGAGGGGTTGCTCCGCACCAGGCACCGCCGACTTCTACATGCAGAGAGAGAGAGAGAGACACACACGCACACATTTTTGGTCAGCGTCGCAAAGGATCCTCAGGGACGGGCAGCAGATGGAGGTACTGATTGCGTTCGAGCGTTATCGAAGGCACAGTGTACAAAGCGTGCACACTGTCAATGCAGCGATGGGTGGTGTGAAGAAGGAGCTGTAAAGCCAAACGAAACGTGCAGCGGCCAGACAACCGAGGAGGCGACCCAATCCGAAGTAGACTGAAGCGCGAGCAGTACACCCACAGGTGCATATGCATATGCGTGCATGCGCATTTGCATATGATGTGTGCGGGGATCACGTGTTGGACATATCTCCCCTTTGCATGGGCAAGTTTATAGGCAAAGAGCCACTACGAATGTATGCGGCTAGCTAAGCATGCTAGGTTTACTACTTGTATGTGGCTGCTATCGGTGTTCGAATTGTCGGTCGTCAGATGTACCGCTAGCGCTGTTGCCTAAGAGCACTCTATTGCCTAGGAGCGTTCTTGAGCCGTCGCGGACAGTTGGCCCTCCTCTTTGTCGCAGTTTTCGCATTGGAACCGGAGCTGCTACCTTTACCTGAACCAGTTTCGCCCACGCAGGCGGCGTGTTGCTTGTTTGGAGCAGTTCAGAGTTCAGCGTTGGTTTCTGTCATTATCAGGACGCGTCCGACTGCACCGTTCCTAGAGCAGTGGTTTCCGCGTCGCTGCATCCGCCTCGGCGCCGACCCAAACGGTACGAGCTTGGACGATCCTTTCAGGCTACGGCACGGGGGGAGGGGCTGGGACGGGAAGGAGGGCGGAGAAGAGAGAGAGAGAAAGGGAAGCGGAAGGATGAAGCGAGGCAGGCCGCTTTCGCCTATGCGCCAGCTTGCGTCGAGCAGGAGTTCGACCACCGAGTTGTTGTCAGTCAGGCAGGTCGAATAGTGTCGCCCACTGCCTGCGGCGAACCTCACGAAGCGAGCTAAGGTGCTCCTGGTGCCGCGGCTCGCGGCTGAGGGGAGATTGCTCGTCGGGCCCAGCGCCACAAGGGCCTTTGGCGAGGCTGGCGAGCTGTTGGCTGGGGGCGGTGGTTGAGCCAGAGAGCCGGAGACGCTTCTCGCCCCGTTGCATTAGAGCCTTTCCCAGGCCTCTTGCGGGGGAGGGGGCAGAAGATCTGCCATCAGCGTTTCTCTGTGCGGCTCTTTTCAGACGGGATCGACTATACATGTTCTGCCCGACCGCGTGCGTGCGGGGAGCCCCCCGCGCGTTCGCCTCCCCCTCCTTGCCGCCCACTTGGTGGTGGAGCGGCCTGGGTCCAGGTGTGCCGCTGCGTCTGGAGCAGATCTTCGCGGCGCGGACGGAGGAGGCCGTGCCGCTTAGGTGTTAGTGGGAGCCTTCAGGGTGGACGAGGCCGCCAGGCGCTCACAACGTCCACCGATGCGAGCCTGCGCGGGGAGGGGAGGGGGTGGACTGCGGCTTCCGGCGGGCCCTTGGGCGCCGCGCGGCCTCGCAGCGTCCCTGAGCTTGATGCGCCAAGGCAGGGGCAGGCGGCGAGGGGGCGCGCATCCAATTGGACCTGGCACTGGCGCCCTTGCCATCGGTAGAGGTGGTCGGTGCCGTCCGCCTTTGCCTAGTGGGGCGCGCGGAAGGCGAGGGGAGGGTTCAGCCAGTCCCTTCTCGCCCTGGACGGGCCGCGCTTGGTCTCCGCCCATCCCCATCCTGCATGTGAGCGGAGTGCCAGCTGGAGGGTGACGCCGACAGCCTTGCCGCGGAGGCCGCGCGCGATGGCGCCGTAAGCCGCACGGCAACGGCGGACAAGCACAGCCGCTACCCTGTCGGCCGTGCTCCTCATCGCACGGTGCCCCGCGCCCCTGAAACACAGGGGCGGTATGACCCAGCCGCGTTGCGCGTCTGTGCCTGCTCGTGTGGGACTAGGCGCGGCTGCCTGGCGACGACGGCGCCGAGGCCGCCGGCAGTAGCTCGGCGCGCTGCTGGGGCGCAGAGCTAGAGCACTACCGCTCGGCAGCTGCTCATTCTGCGCCGAGGATCGGCACAGCACTGGAAAGGGCGACCCCCCCCATAGAGGAAGCGCAGACATGGATGAAGACGCGTGGGTCAGCGACGGGTCCCGCTTCCGTGGAGAATCGACGCGCGCCGACGCCAAATCAGGCGGCAGCGGCGCCATGGTTCAAGGGGGCACTTTCGCCGAAACGTGGATCTGGCGCCCGCGCGCCAGTTCCACGGATCCCTAATTAGGTCATGTTGGCGTGCGCCCGATCCCAGACCTCCGACGCTGTGTTTTTTCACAACACGAGCACCCAGAGGTATGGGCCCCCCATTCCCAGGGCTAGCTTTTCATCCTGTTTCTCCTTTTGACGTCCTCACCTGGTAAAGGCCCCGGGGGAAGCTCGAAATTTCTTGCAAACAAATCATTTTTGATGAATCAGCTACGCGAGGAGGTCTGGGCTTTCCGTCTGGTTGTCCGCCTGAAACGGATCTCTCTCGCTCTCTCTCTCTCTCTCTCTCTCTCTCGCTGTGGCCCGCGCTCATCGCGTGGGGCGGCCTGAGCTCAGGGCAGCTCTTCTGAAGGTCAGCGGGGGGTCCATACCCGCGTCTAAGACGAATGCGCGCAGCACTAAGGCTAGAGCTCCATTTTGAAAACATTTCCCCTTCAAATTGCTGTAGTTGCTGTCAACGTTGAGGACGAGTGTGCGCGGCGCTAGATATACAGGTCTATTTTGAAAGCGAATTCCCCCCATCCATGCAACAGTTTAGACGTTCAAGCTTCAGGGTCATACATTGTGAGGCAGTATCTAGCGAAATGCTCGGCCCACCTACCCACACGATGTGCGGTCAAACGCGCAGGATTTATCTAGAAGGCGAGGTACGGAGGAGGAAGAGTGGACGAGGAGGAGGACGAGGAGGAGGAGGAAGAGGACGAGGCGAAGGAGGAGGGAGGCCGAGCAGAAGAGGAAGAAGAGGAGGACGCAAGGAGGACGAGAACGGAGGCTGAGCAGAAGAAGAATAATAAGAAAGACTCTGAGATCCGAAGTTGCGAAATAAAACGCAACATCGCGAAGAGATCACGACCGGAGCCCCAGCCCCAATCTTTTTTATTGCTGCATTCTTCGAACCCGATCGATCTGAGATGGCCCCGGGGCCCGAAACTTTGCGAAAGCGCCCGGCGTGAAGAAACTGCAGCGCCTGGGCCTCGGGGGAGGAGGAGCAGCATCCAAGGCGGAGAGCAGGCGAGAGAAGAGGACGGGCGGCCGCCGCGAGGTGCACAGCGACGAGGCGCACTCCACGGACGACGGGCGCCTGGACCACGGTCGCGCGACCCGCTCGAGCGGCTCACGCTCGAGCTCCGTCAGCAGCTCGCGGCGCGGCTCGGCGGCGCGCTCGAGCTCCATCGGCAGCTCCCGGCGCGGGTCGACCCGGCGGGGCGCGGGGCTCTGGCATCGCCAGGGGTCGGCGGCGGGCCGAGGGGGGCAGGGGGAGGGGGGGAGGCTTCTGAGGAGCACCCCCGCTGCTCCGAAGGCGCGGGCCTCATCTGTAGATGTGGGGCCGGCGGCCTCAGAGAAGCAGCCTCCATCCAAGGAGCCTTCCCCCCTCCCCCATATACCCCCTTGTGCGCGCCGCCAAGAATCGCCAAGGGTCGGCGGCGCGCCGAGGGGGGGAAGTCTTTTCTTGTATTCCGACGTGGGCTCGACGCAGCTTCGACGTGCATTCGACACGGGCCCGACACGGCTTCGACAAGCATTCGACCCGCTCGACACGGATTCGATTCGGATTCGACGCGGATCGCGTCGCGATGGTAGAGACAAGATCTTCCGAAGATGCAACACAAGGGAAGTAAGAGGGGCAGGCCTTCTCAGAAGGCGACGGGGCTTCTCGGAGGCTCTCTGTCCTTCCGCGAAGCCCTGGGGTGTCTTCGGAGAAGGCTCAGAGAGCTTCTCAGAAGGTCGGAGGCCTTCTGAGCCTTCCGAGAAGGGCCACCCCAGCTGACTTCCCCCTGGGCGCGCCGCCGAAAGGGAGATCGTCGTCTTTGTCGTTGCAGCCATCGCCGTCGTCCTTGCGAGGGTCGAGCCGTCTGGCGTCCGGAGCGGAGGAGAGATCCACATGGAGGTTGGGCGATCGTGGGCCCGAGGCTTCTGGGGCGGAGGGGGGTTGTCTGGTCCCCCATGTAGGCTTTTCGTCCCCGCGACCGGATCCGCCTCGAAACTCTGGCCTGAACGCACCCCAGGACAGGTGCGGAGGTCGACGTCTGACCCCCCGGCGTCGTGAGAAACAACAAGATTGCCAGATAGTGGCCATTGTCGGCCTCTGGGAGCCTTTGCCACGGGCCGAGGCCTTCCAAACAGTTCGAGTGAGCGAGCGTGGGGGGGATCCAAAAACTCGATTCAAAAACACGGTTCAGGCAGTGCCATTCGGGGCACCACCACCCAGACCTCAGGCGGATAAGTTGTTCTGATCCTGGCGTTTATCATTTTGCTTCGTGGCCACCACCACCCAGGCCTGCTAATCCGGACTGGAGATGCGTCCTTGAGACGACTTGGTGAGGCCGAAGGTCGCCGAGCGCGTTCCACTATCCGCAAAGTCCTACTCGCAATCGTCCGAAAAACATGTGTCCGCCTCGATGTAATGGATCGTAGATCCCCCGCGCCGGATCCAGGCGATTTGCGAGTAGTTACGTTGCGAGGAGTGGAGCGAGCTTGTCTAGAAGGAGAGGGTGGCCGGGGGCAAGGGGGTGAGCGTTCAGCTGTGTCGGCCTCTGGGATGCTGCTTTCGGACCCCAGGGCCTTACGAGGGGGCAAGACTGCTCCCAGTGAAGAGGTCGAGACAGTGCCCCCAGATCGAAACAAATACAAGTCGTCGGACGTCTGGGACCCGCCACCTCCTCTCGAGGATCGAGGATCGAGGCGGGGGGGAGATCGAGAATCGCACAGGCTTATGGGCGTCTCTGGGCGCTCTGAGTGTATTCGTTTGGAGCGGGTTCAAGTCGGGAGAACCCATCGTGGTTTTGGTCGATCCCCGCATTTTTCTGCGCTTCTGGCCTCTGGGGGCCTCAGCGGGCTTTTTGGGCAACCGACGGCATTGGGCGAAAAGCCGTTCCTGGGGAGGAGGGGGTCGGGAGCCTTGGGGGGCATTGATTGAAGGAATCACTTCGTCGTAGGTGTGGGATCGGGGTCTGCTTGTTTTCTGGTTAATTCGGGGCCTCTGGCAGCGCCCTCGTCACCACCGCTAGATTCGCCTCGAGATTCAGGGCAGAGCGCAACAGGGGGACGAGGAGGAGGAGGAAGGGCAAAAAAGGGGAAGGAAGTGAGCGAGGCAGCGAGGAAGGGAGGAGGGGAAGCCAGGAAGTACGAGTATCGGTGTCCTTTGCAACATTGGTATCCCCCTCTGTCTTAGGTTGTTCTCGTCACAAGACGGGCCCCTCCCTCCCTGGTAGGCGGACTGGGGCACGACGCCAGCGCACAAGGCCACAGGGAGTTGAGGAAAGAAGGCGACTCCTCGCCAGCAAGACTTCTGCCTGCGCACAGAGAGACTCTCGGAGGCAGTCCAGGCTGACTCCAGGCTGACCTCCACAGGCCCTCGGGGTGTCCCCTGCTGGTCACGGTTCGGTCTCGAATGTCCTGACCTCTCCGCCAGCGTTTTGATGGCGCACCACCAGACAATACTGCCATGGTGATGGATGGACCCGAGGAAGGTGCCCCATGCTGGTCTCAGCACACCTGCACCGCCTTTGGCAAGACGCTCGGCGATTCCCCCCCCAATGGCTGCTGTGTTCGCACCGCCCTGGACCATCACTGGGGCCTGCTGAGTCCCAGCGGGGCTGCCTCTGGGCGCGGGTTGTGCGCAACCCAGAGCCACGGAAGGTTTCGGACGGCTCTTCCTCCAGAAGGTCCGCCGAGGCCTTCGAGTGCGTCTCGGGAGAATTCGGAAGATCTCTGCGCTTCTCGGAGCTTTCTATAAGTTCTCGGCTATCCGCATAGGATCGTAGAGGTTTCCCGGGAGGGTGGGGGAAGCGGAAAGAGGAAGAAAGAAACGAGGAGGGGGGTGGAGGACGAGGGGAAGATGCAAAAAGAGTGAGCTCAGGATTCGGAAATCTTGAAACCTAGATTGCAGTCTTCTGGTGAACTCTGGAAGGAGAGGGGGAGGAGGTATGTTTTGCTTCTGGCCTGGATCCTTCCGAAAAGCAGCAGGAACACCCGCACAGCCTCACTAAAACATGCAGAAGCATCGATCCTTACGTAGGGGGTCGAAGTCAAGACGCAGCGGCGCGGGAAGGGGGCGGGGGGGGGCGGGGGCTGCTGCGGGGGAGGGGGGATGGGGGCGAGCCTAGCTCGGGCGCCCCGTGGTGGCCGCACCGCGTGGTGAGTCGGTGGGGATTCTGGGTGACCGCACGGCTTTGGGACTTGGGGGGTCGTTCTCCGAGGATGTCTCGGGCGACGGAGCCGCCCGAGGTTCCAAGCCCGTGCGGCGACGGACCGCGCGGTGAGGCCTCGAGGGACTTGAACGTCACCGCCGGGTCTGTCACCGCACCGCTTTGGGGCCCCCAGCTCGCTGGATTCCGGGGACGACGAAGGCAGGGACGGGGCTTGCGGGCTGCCGCGGGGGGAGGGCGGGAGGGACGGAGGGAGGAAGTGGCAGGGAAAGAGAGGGAGGCAGGGGGGAAGGGGGGAAGAGGGAGGGAGGGTGGGAGGGACGAAGGAAGGGAGGGGGGGAGGAAAGGAGCGAGGGTGAAAGGGAGGAAGGGAAAAGGAGGGGGGTAGTGGAGTGAAGGGGCGAGGAAGGGAGGAAGGAAGGGATGAAGGCGGAGGGAAGGGGGGGGGGGGAAGCACAGAGGTGAGAGGGAGGGAGGGAAGGGAGAGGGGGGAAGGGAGAGAGAGGGATGAAGGCAGCGAGGAGGGGAGGATGGAAGCCAAGAGGTGCGAGCATTAGCGTCCCTGCGGCGTCGGTCTGCCTCACCATCTCCCGCCATCCTCGTCACGAGGTGTGGCTCTCCGTCTCCCTCGCGAGCGGGCCTGGGCACACATACGCTAGGAAAGGGTGCCGGAGGGAAGGAGTGCAGGGGGGTCCTCGTCTTCCGCCTCGTACTCTTGCCCCCATTCCCCCTCTACGGTCGGGAACTTGTGCTCAGCGCGTCGCGCCACCCGTTCTGGCCCATAACTTTTCGGCGCGGCCACGTCCCCATTCCCAAGCGTCAACGTCGCGAGCCCTCCTTGGCCTCCCGCCCCTCGTAGCGGAGCCACACGCTATCAGCTTGCAGGGCTTGTCGCGTCGCCGGGGCCGCCGCGAAATGCCAAGCACAAGTTCTTGACCGTGCCCTATCCTGAAGTCCTGAAGCAAGAATATGTGCATCCCCTCTCAGACGTGGCGTGCCCAGAAGCCGCGAATGGTGGGTGTGCACAGGGTGGTATCCTTCCCGTGGGACGGCACCATGACACAGAGCGACGACGAGGAGGACGGCGACAAGGAGGGCTGGGATGGGATAGGAGCGGCATGGCTAGTTTCAGAAGGGACATTCCTGTCGAGCGAATATACCGTTGGCCTTACCCATTAGGCTGTCTGTTTTCCCGGGTTCTCGACGGGCAAGACAGTGCTGCCGCACCACCTCTAGCGCTAAGTATGAGATTCCAATCACGATACATACTTATTCCAAATCGGATTTCGTGGCGAGCCCGTGTGGAAGTAAAACGAGGATGACTCCGCCGGAAGAAACAAGAGCAGACCCCAGAGATAGGTGCACGCCAGTATGAGGTCCTCGAGAGATCCAGAGTGGGGAAGAGGGCGCGGCGAGATGCAGGAGGCCTGTTGTAGAGGCGTCCGGCCTGTGCCGCCGATCCGGGACGCTCTGGGACGCTCCGTGCGAACGCGTCTTGTTTGTTATTTTGTCAGCTTTGCCTCGAAGAGGCAGAAGAGAGGATGAGGAGGAGGAGGAGGAGGAGGAGGAGGAGGAGGAGAAGGAGGAGGGGGAGGAGGAGGAGGGGAAGGAGGAGGAGGAGGAGGAGAAGGAGGGCGAGGGAAAGGATGGTGTTGGCAGTCGCCTTAGGCAGTCTGTGTTGAATGGAATGTTTGCGCCGTGTTTGCCGGGCTAGTGCTCTGACGCTGGGCATGGGAGTTCCGGCCCTGGCCCTGGTTTCGGCCCCAGCCCCCAGCCCTGGCCCCGGCCCCGGCCATAGCTCCGGTCCCAGCCCTGGCCCAGGGCCAAGTTCCTGGGCCCAGACCCTGGTTCCCAGCCAGTCTTGGCCTCTACCCCAGTCCCAAATTCCTGGCATTTGGCCCCAGTCCCCGGCCCGTGGCCCCAGCCCCGGCCCCGACCCCAGTTCTTGGTACCTGGCACCTCGCCCCGTTCCTGGCCCTGGCCACGGCCCCGACCCCGGTGCCGGCTCTGGCCCCAGCCCTGGCCCCAGCCCCCGACCCCGGCCCACCGGCCCGGGCCTTGGCCCTGGCCCTCTCCCTGCCCCAGCCCTCGGGAAATTTGCATAATCCCCCACACACACACTTGCAGAGCCCCCCGGCAACCCCGTCAGCTGAACTGAAGTTCAGGCTGCTGCTTTTTCAACTGCACACGGCAGATCGGCGGATAATATTTTGCATTGTCCGCGAATTCCTTCTTCATCCCCCATCTTGCCTATCCAATCCTCTTTCCCTGCTTGTTCACCGTCCTCTCCCCCTCCTCCTCCTCGTCCTCCTCCTCCTCCTCCTCCTCCTCCTCCTCCTCCTCCTCCTCCTCCTCTTCCTCCTCCTCCTCTTCTTCCTCCTCCTCCTCCTCCTCCGCCTCCTTTTCCTCCTCCTCCTCCTCCTCCTCCTCGTCCTCCTCCTCCTCGTCTCCCTCCTCCTCCTCCTCCTCCTCCTCCTCCTCCTCCTCCTCCTCCTCCTCCTCCTCCTCCTCCTCCTCCTCCTCCTCCTCCTCTTCCTCCTAGTCTGCCTGGTGCTCCAGAGCGCCGTCGCCGCCCCCGCTGAGCCGAGTGAGCTGGGTCGCGGCACCGTTTTCCTCGGGCTCGGCCACCAGTTCGCCCACCGCGTGCGCCCGCGCATGGCCTGCGTCCATGCCGTGGTGTTGGCCACGCAGCTTTTCCATATCCTGAAGTGGCGGGCTGATTGCAGCCGCTGCTGTCGCCGCCGCCCGCGTAGCAGCCATGCATCGCTTACAGGCCTAGTGGAGCTCCGCCCGCACCTGCTGCGCCGAGCGTCGTGCTCTCCTCCTCCTCCTCCTTTTCCTCGTCCTCCGTAGCCATTTTGGCTCAAGGCCAAAAATGCTCCCCTCGAACTGCCTCAACGGGGTAGGCTCCCATTCGATTCCCGTCCTTTCAGGACCTCCTGTGCCTGGCGCTGGGCAACCTCTTGGACTCCTCCGACACAGATGGAGCTCGGCGCAACGCCAGCAGATGTGGAGGTGCTGACGGTTCTCCGCGTGAAGAGCCTGCTCGACGACAACGTCGGCCCCAGGACTACGACCGCAAGCACCAGCGTTCACAACAACAGTCTCGTGAAGAACGACGAGGTGGTGCAGGGCGTCCTGGGGGGCCCCATGCGCGACCTGGTGGCGCCACCGCTCCTCCCCCGTTTCCTGTCCATCTTCCTTCGCAAGACTCGTTCCTCGCTGCCCACGACGCCGCCGCCACATTCCCCTCACAGGAGCGCGTCGAGGATCCCCTGGCGCGCGCTGACCCGTGGCAAGGGCGGCATGCAGATCGACCACCTGTTCAAGAACAGCTTCACCCTGGCACCGCGGCAACTGGATCGGCGCCTTCCGCAGCAGCTGGTGGCTTCGAGGCACTCACCAAAGCCCTGCCGGACCAGCTCACGGCCCACGTCGACACTACAATCGCCAACTTCACAGTGGATACAGCCCGCACTGTGGCCAAGGCCACCCATGACTCCCAGACGCTCCTCTCCAGGCGCATCGATGGCACCGAGGGCGAGATTGCATGTTTGCGACAGCGCATCTCGGCATCTGAGAGGGCCCAGGACGAGACGAAGCAGGCTGTCGCTGACATACAAAGCGCTCCCGCTTTGGCTGAAGCTCAGGCGCCCATCGCCGACCGGGTCGCGGAGGCAGATCTCGACAGAGTTTCCGAACCCGCCGTCTTCACAGTTGGTTGCGCCGAGCTTGCTTCCCCAGCTCAAGTTCAACAGGGGCTCGCTGCGCGGTTTTCTGATTCAGGTGCGGACTGGTCCAACGCCACCCTCGCGCGGGGCATTCCCGCCAAGAGCAAGGGGTTCGTCGTTCGACTTCTCGGGGGCCCCGCTCTGGCTCTCACGGTTCCTCGAGCCGCCACTCTCGCCCGAGGCCTTCGCTTCGAGCACAAGGAGGCGCTTGGAGACAATTCCAGACGCGCGCAGTCACAGGCCAGGCTCTTCAATTCTACGCCAGCGCAGACCGTTGCCCTCGGCAGATTCGGCGGGAGATTCAGACACGCCGGTTTCATCGGCTTCTCTCAGGCGCATTACCCAACGTAAATCTTTGCCCCTACAAGCAGAAGGGGCGCAGTACCAGTGGCGGCGTCCCGCTCGCACGGTCGGAGGTTGGCACCACTGCCACAGCCAGGACCAAGCTGGTCTGGAACCTCCATCTCACACGAGATCTACAAGTCGACACAGCTGCCATCACCAACCCGAACTTGACCCAGGTGTTCAAGACGACGACAGCTACATTGGGCCTCTTCTCCACAGTTACTCCGCATTGGACTCCATCTGCTGGCCGGCGCTAGTTCAGCGACATCCGATTTGGCGGGCACGCCACGGAGACCAAGTCACACCGGATCTTGCTGCCCAGCTTGCATGTGATAGGCCTCATCTCGGAACATTGACTTCCCAGCATTATTTGCAATGATGCGCAGGTGGACGACTTTGCGCAATGGATCGACCGGCACGTTCCGCTTGTACTTCGCCCATGCGGATGATGACTCATACGCCACCATCACTCAGAGCTTCGCAGGGAACACGCGCAGAATGGCACGGCAAGAGGTAGCGGTGGATCGGGATGCGCACCGATTGTTTGTCGCCATTGAGATCGTCAGCAATCCTCGGCGCCAGCATGAACTTACCCATCGTCGCCAGCTTATGAAAGGCTCCGAGGGCGGAGTGGCCCGAATCACCTTCGCGACTTCGGTCTCCCCCCATTTTGGAGGACGGACATTTAGGGGCAATCCAGAGCCACTTAGCAGACGCCTCGACGATCCAAATCTCAGCTCGCTCGCCAGCACTTGGCCTGGTTGCCCCCGCAGCCGCCGATGCGACAAGCCCCACCATGCCCGAATATTTGCCAAATGCCGGGGGCGCAATGGCGCCGCACCCGTGCACCGCCTCTGCGGCCACGGCAAGGCCCCTACATCAGCGCAGAGTTCCCCCGCGACCTGCACGGCGAAACGACGCGGACCGTCCTCTACAGCGACCCGTCGACCAATTGGCTCACCAGGCCCCACATCACGCTTATCAGGCGCGGGTTCGGCTACTCCACGGGGCTCGATTTCCCAAGCACCTCGTCTACAAGATCCCCCAGACACCCCCAGAGGGAACTGGCAAGCTCTACACCTATAGCTTTGTCTCTTCACCCCCCAGCGCAGGCGACAGCTGCACCCAAATGTCTCTCCCTGCCGCAAGGATGGGCTTGGGGGGGCAGCCCAGCGACGCCCCAGCGCCAGTTCTCCACCAACCGCGACTCCTGCCCGCAGTTCTACGCCCGCTACCCCCTCATCGTCGACGCCCGCAGCCTCAGCTCCGTCGCCATCGTCGCCCACGCGAAGGCCAAATCTTTGTCTATCAGCGACATTACCTTCTGGCACGATCTCGTGGACATCCCCTGGACCTCGGCGACCCTCGGTTCTCGCGTTGTCTCCAGCCTCTTCTTCGCAGATCACTGTTTCATCGCGCGTTGCAAGCGGGCAGGGTACACTCACTTGAATACGTTTAACGTTCAAGGTCAAGAATGTCTCGCCATCAGTTTGAACATGCAGAATTATGGCCCTCCAACAGCTGAACGCAAGACGATTGTCCAAAAATGGCAAGCTGCCCAGCGGCGGGCACAGCAGCGCTCCATGGATAGAATTCCCGTGGCCCCTGGCGACTTCAAAATTCATTGCGAATCCGCAGTGCAAGTTCATCGCCCTGGGCCCCTTTCAATTTCCCACCCGTGGCGGGCACGCATTTCAGCAGTCCAGTAGGAGGCGGCACGTTGCACACATGACGGAGATCACCTCTGGAGAACCGACGCGATACGATCCCAGTACAGCTACCAAGACGCGCATTGGCCGCGTCTTCTGCAGCCTTCCTGCTTATGCGTTTCCCGACCTCCAGCTTCAGCTTCGCATTCAGACTGACGCCACTACGGTCATTGACCGTCGACTCTGCGACCATGCCATCTTAGCGTCGCACGTGGACGTTGCGACCCCACGCAAGGAGAACACGCACCTCATTCCTGAGTTCCTCTCCACGCCCCCCCTGCACGCCAAGTTCTTCAACCTTCTTTCCCAGCATTCCAAGGACCTCACCACTGCCCCGACCCTGGCGTGGAGGGCGATCAAAGCGAACACGGTTGAGGCCGCGCGCTTCACGAGAAATCATCTTCCACAGCCTCCTGACGCTCGACGCGGACAGGCCCCCGCCGAAGCACGTCTGTTGGCATATCGCTCGATTTCTCGAGCGGTGCGCCGCCAGGATCCCGCGTTCGCCGCCAGGATCCCGCGTTTGCCGCCACTCTTCTCTCGATGGATCCGCACGCCACCCCTTTGATCAAGCTGGAGAATGACCGCGCGCCGCTTCCCGACGAGGAGGCTTTGCGGAGCTCTCCCAAAAGGCCCATTATGACCACTACCTCTTGCAGAGGCGGCAGCAGCGGCCCCGCGCGCAGCACGGGCAGGGCGGGAGTTGGAAGCAGCTCACGAGTAGAAAGGCGCTCGCACAGCACATCGCCGGGCTCGTGCTCGGGCGCCGTTTGCCCGCATCGTCCAGCGCGTTGGCATCCGCATCCCTGGCAAGCAGACGATTGCAAAGTCTCCGCACCGACATGGCGCAGGCGCTGCAAGCCCACCGGCTCGCCATCTTTGCCGACATGGATGTCGACCGCTGCGCCGCGAACACATTTGTTCTGCAACGCGCATCCACCCTGCCGCGGCCCCCACCACTTCTTCTTCCGACTCCTGCCGCTCTCCGCAGAGCAGCTCGGCGTGCTGGAGCCTCTGCGCCTCTGGTCCCGATCGTTGTCCACACCGCGCATGGCTCTCGGCACCCAACGCGTTGGACGCGCTCGACGACCTGATCCGGGACATGCTGGAGTCGGGTCGGGCACCGACAGGCTTCAACGACTCCAACTTCTCCTTCGTTCCAAAGGGGACGGATGACGACGACACTTCAGCGCGCACCGGGACACCGGACACCTTCGTCCGTTTTCGCGCAAGAACACCGACAGCAAGCTGTTTCCAGCTGCACTCAATGAGCAGATGCGTATACCAGTCGAGGAGCACGCTCATCAAATTCAGCAGGGCTTCATCCGCGGCCGTAACTTCTGCCCCAACATCGCGGTCATGGACGCGCTTGGGCGAGCTGCAGGCCTTCCCCCAGACGCAAGTGTAGATTGCCACGTCCAAGTTCTTTTTGACATCGCGGCAGCGTTTCCATCCTTGGGCCGCGATCGGTTCTTTGCCACGTTGTCGAAGTTCCACTTCGATCCAGGTTTCACGCATGCTGTGCAGGCTCTTTATCACGACGCCCACGGCGTGGTCACATTATTCGGAGACTACCACTGCATCTGTCCCTTCTCTGCCGGTGTCGCGCAAGGGCGCCACCTCTCGGGGACCAGATGGGCCATTGCAATGGACGTCATCATTCGCGCACTCGACACAGATCGGCCCCGCTGATATGGGCACTGCGGCAGCATGCGCTGCCAATCTGGGGTTGCACCTCACTCGGCTCCAGAACCTACCTGCACTACACTCTATCTGCCATGCCGCCGAGCGTCTTGTGCACCTGCGGCTCCATTCAAAGACCATCATCCCGCCGTGGATTGCAACGACACCACAGATTCAACAAGAGGTCCGATCCTTCCTCGCCAGCCGCATCCCTGAATGGCAACACTTTGACATTCAAGGGCTTGGCACTTACCTGTGGGGCGAAGATTGGGCCTGCAACAACGAATCAATTACAATGGAAGGCGTCTTCCAACAAATGGTGGATGCGTAGCGCGGCCCTCTCTAGCACGGGAGCTCCCACGGATGCGCCGGCCAGGTTGCATCAGACATCGTGCATCACGGTCTTCGGCTACCCCATGCAATTATTCGACCTCCCACACGACGTCTTCCAGCGCGAGATCCATGCGCTTCATCGAGCACTCAGGCTACCACCCAATACTATGCGACATACGGATATCATGGCCCTCACTACCTGGTCTCCATCTCCAACCCCGCATGGGCTGGCACCCTACAACATTGCCTCACTGTGGCGCGCCTCCCAGTACACGATTCATACACGGCGGCAATTCCTCGACCTCATGAGCGATGCGGCCCTGGAATACCTCCCGCTGGTAGCGCATATTAGGGGCCGATGGTCACTTGCATTCTGGCAAACTGAAACGGCGATCGCGAAGCGTTTTGCTCGCGCGCAGGAAGGGCTCACGGACATTCCCATCCAGATCGCTCCTAACCAGATGCGCCTGACCGTCCGCAACGCCCAGAACCAGCTCGCCGAGGCCATCACCGACGAATCACGGCCACGCCCGCAGCGGTTACTGCCACGAGCCCTCACCAGCTGGCCCATACACCCTTTCCAAGGGATCGCAGCGTGGTATGGTCCAGATGTTGCCCATCGCGATCTCAAGCGGTGCTGGTTGCATCTTCGTCAACCTATTTGTCAGATCTCTGCGGCCTGGCGATGGGCGGCACTCAGAGCAATATGCGGGGGATGGCACACTACTCGTAGGATGCATGCACGGCCCGATCGGACGAGTTGCATCTTTAGTCGCGTTGCTGCCGACGCCATCAGCCCATCATCTTCAATGCCCTCGTCTGACCCATCTCACGCGTTTGCCTCGCACGCCCACGCACTCACATCCTTCGGCGCGCATTGGGCTCGGCGCTGCCTCCGACTACCCACTGGAGCCACACCACGAGCAGTCACTGCCGAACACCATCAAGCGCCTCAACCTCGCCTACTACATCGTCCTCGAGTTGCGCCATACGCAGGCAGACAATTTGAAAGGTTCCCACTACGACTTACAACTCCGAGCTCTTTGTGCAGCCCGCGATCGTCTCCAACACGGTGCAGTCCCGACTCCAGCGCCATCGCGTCCTCAGGCCACGGCTCCCGTTGCTGCTGACGACGTCAACCTTGCGGTACCCATACCTCTACGGCTTGCTGAAGTTCTTCATGACGAAGAACATGTGCGCACTGCTACTGAGCCACTGTCACACTCTGTCGTTTCTCACGACCACAGCCTCAACATCACCTCTACCTCCGACGTCAATGACCTCAGCTCAGTAATATCTGCACCTCCGCGGCCACATGAAGTTCTGTCGACTCCGCTGGTGGCCACCAACTCAGGCCCAGCTACGAGGTCACCGCTCCCTTCTGGCGTGAATGAGGCCGGCATGGAAGGTCTTCCGAATGTCATCGGCATCACCGCCGCGGATCTCCCCGACCAGGATAGCCACAACGTCCGCGCCCTTGACGCTACCACCCCAGGCTCTTCGCGAAGCCCCATCCTCCATCAGCCATCTACGAAGTTCATCGCGCCAGCCTCCCGGATGTGACAGCGACTGGCGAGACCCCCAATCGCACGCTAGGCAACAGCATCACTCACGCGGAGCTTGCCAACCAGGTCGGCGACAACGACTGCGGCGCCTGTGCAGCTCGTGCGCTTCCCCAGCAAGGGGCAGTCCCGACTCCAGCGTCAACCCTACCTCATGGAGCCGTCGCTCAATCTTCTCCTCTCACTTTCCTCATGGTGATGCGGCTGTTCGACCTGCCGTTGAGCCGCTCACATATACTGCCGCACCTCGTGGCCATGGCTGCCACATCATGGTTCCCTCTGCTGTTGACGGTGTCAGCCTTGTGGTGCCCCTACCTCCACGGCTTCTTGAAGTTCCCCATGACGAATTGCTTGGACGTGTTGTTGCCGAGCCATCGTTACATTGTCGCCTATGGCGATCACGGATACAACATCAACATGACCTCTCTCGCTGATGATTTCATCGCAGCTGTACCTGTACTTCCACGGTGGCAAGGTGCAGCAGAGATAGTGGAGTGGCATGCGGGGGAGCGTGTCGGCCTCAAAAGCGGCTACCTTCACAGTCAAAATGCGAATACGGTCCCAAGCGGCATCCAGCCATAGCCACGGACACTCCGAGGCCGTTCCGAACCTCGGAAAGTTTATCTAATCCGCGCAGTTCCGGATATCAGTGAGGGGGAGGGGGGTCGCGTTGCTTTGCAAGAGTTGTGGGGTTCGACAGCACATGTACAGAAGTCCGTTGCAGGGCCCATATTTCCTTTCGACAAATCAGCCCGCCAGAGGAGCTGCTCTTGGTGCGAAACAGCATGGATGCGTTGCCGCAGGGCGGGGCGTCGGCGGGGCGCGAAGCCCGAAAGCAAAAGCAAAGAAGCTCGTCGCGGGCTTAAGTTCTTGTCTTTTCGGCACAACCAGTCCACCGCAGGCAGCGATTCATTTCAATTCAGTGAAGGTGGATCGCGGATGAGTCGTGGGCGTGAGTCGGGGGCGTGGGCCGCGGGAGGGTCGCGGATGGGTCGCAGATGGGTCGCGGGTGGGTCGCGGGTGGGGGGTCGCGGAGTGAGTCGCGGGGAGTGGCGCAGGGGCGACAACAACAACAACAATCATTTTAACATAGTTCGTTCTTATCGGACCGAGTGCCATTCAACACGTTTATCCCGAACCTTCGATACCCGCCATCTTCGTCCTCGACCGTACCCCCTTGGAGGTATATCTGTCTTACCTGCAATTTGTATTTCGCGCAGCCCCTGAGGCATGGGAAAAGAGGACGGATGGAAGGAAGGACAAGGGGGAGGGAGGAGGATGGAGCCCGGCTAGGAACAGAAAACACGCGGCAGAACCAGACGGGCAGATCGGGCGGGCAGACCCTACCAGGCGGATCGGGAAGGAGGGCCCTGGCGGCTAGGTCGAGCAGGCGGGTTGCTCAAGCGTGCGTCCTGCATGAATCGCGAAGGAGCCTCGAGCGACAGCTCGATTCCCAAGTCAATCGTGAGGGAATCCAAGGCGAGAGCGTGACTTCTGAATGTCGAGGGCGCGGCGTCTGAATCAATTGCGGGGAAGTCCCGCCCGAGAGCGCGATTCCTGCAAAAATTGTACGGAAGTCCTGCGCGAGAGCGCGATTTGGGAATACATTGTGAGGACGCATCAGGCGGGAGCCGTTGTTGTAGTAGTTCGGGAGCCAACAACGCAGTTTGACCCGAGTGCTTTTCCTTGACCTATACAAAATCCAAGCGAACAAACAAACAAACAAACAAAAACAACAACGAAAAGGAAGGTGCGAGCCCCGGGGGAAGCATTTCAATCGAAAACACAATGGACAATGGAAGGGGGTTAACAATAAATATTCTTCAATATTGAGAGTTCAACAGCAGCGACAACACTTACAGCAGCAACAACAACAGCAGCAACAACAATGACAATAACGACACCAACAACAACAACAACAACAACAACAACAACAATCACTTTACCCGAACGCTCAGTGTTCTCACCAGTGCCAGGGTTTTCATGCGACGCCAGCCAATACCCCCACTTTGTGGGGGGGCAGTGCAAGCTCTACCAAATATCCACACGACTCTTCGCCACCACCCACACCCAGCTTCCCGCCCTATGACGTTCGGACACTTCACTTCGTGGCCTGCGGACGACCGTGGCTACTACACTGGCGTGGAGTACACACCCACAGAAGTTGTTAAGCCTACGTTCGTACACCCACAGAAGTTGTTAAGCCTTGTTAACCCACAGAAGTTGTTAAGCCTTCCACAGAACATCTGTTGCATATGATGCATATGGTACATGATACACATGATACACATGGTTTTTGGAGATTTCGGCGTGCGCGCGCGAAGAAAAAACGAATGTGTCCCGCATGGTATTATTTGACAGGGATGATGGCCCTGGCAGGTGCGCAACCGTTGTCGCAGAAGTTCGAAAAAGTTGCTCGCAAAAGCCCGTTTGACAGAAATGTTTAAAAAGTGTTGGGTTTCCTACGAATCCGCAAGAGCGCGCGGGATGAGATTTTGACAATTTTTTGTTGAAAAACCATTGGTTTTTTGATGTTTTTATGTTAAAATCGCTGCGAACACTAAGGTTTTGGAAGGATTTCGTCTTGCGCGCGCGAATGTCCACTTTACCTTATTTTTTGCAAGGGATTCTTGAAATTTGATTATATTAGAACAAGAAATGTCATTTTCTATTGTTTTTTGCAAGGGAAAGCGGATTACAACAAAACAACCGGATCCTGTACACACCCTCTTTTCTGAGGCTTCCTCACGAAAATGATGAAAATGTAGCTGCGGCCTAGGCGGCGCAGGGGGGGCGCGCACCAGGGGGCCCAACAATAATTATTCTTTAGAATAAATAATGTTCAACAACAACAACAGCAACAGCAGCAACAACAACAACACAACATAACAAGACTCGGCGCCGCGGCACCGCATGTCACCCACGCACCCAGGTACATTTTAAGATTGGTCGGCCCCGTCACTCTGATGCGTACTCAGCGTCCGTTACTCCAGGACTGCCGCTAGGCAGGACGAAGACGAAGAAGGAGTTACGGGATGCCAAGAGCGGGCGAAATTGCAATGGCATGCGAGAGGGGCCGATGGTGAGCTACGGGCGAGCCAAGAGAGGAAAGTGCAGCGGCAGCAGTCGGAGTCACACTCGTTGCGCTGGTCCTGGCCTCATCTTCTCCAGCTCTATTCCATGATTCTAGAGGCAGCGCGGTATCATCGAGGACGTTTTCGGCGAGTCGCCGCCGCTCCGTGCCTTTTGGAAACGCTTGTGCCGTGAAACGTCAGGCGAAGGTGCGGCCACGCGTGTGTAAAGCGTGCCCAGCGATCGCAAAAGCCAATGGGGAACGTTTGGGAGGACCTCTCTGTGGCCATCTTGGGGTCCGTTTCTTTCCTGTGAGGCCTCCATAGGGGCCTCCTGGAGCCCTCGTCGTCGGCCATCTTGGGGCTCTTTCGGGCCGTCCTAGGACCCAGGGCGCTCTTAGGCCGTCTGGCGCTTTCGGATGCCGTTTTGTCGGAGCCTCCTTGGGCTATCTTAGTGTTTTCTTGGGGGCCTGCAGGGCCGTCTTGGAGACCTGGTCGGCCGCCTTGGGGTGACATTGAGGGCATCTTGGGCCGTCGTGGACGCTCTTCTTACGACCGAACAGAGGATGATCCGAAAAACACTGAGATACCTAGAGGAGCTGAATTACTGTTGCCTCTCGAGGCCTTCCTGAGGGACCTCTTGGAGCCTTCGGGGGGCGCCGTGGGGGCCTCTTCTTGTTCCATCATGAAGCCATCGTCGGTCGCATTGGGCAATACCGGGCTCTCTTGGAGGTATCTCATCTTGAGCCTACCTGGAAGCCACTAATGCCATGGTGTTCTTGATTGTCTCTTAGGCCTCGTCGGGGTCTTCTTGGGGGCCCTTTTGGAGCCCTTGGGGAGGCCTTTGGGGGCACGTTTGGGCCGTATTGGAGCCTTTGGGGCCGTCTTGGAGCGTCTTGGAGGCCATGTCTTGGGGGCCTCTGGGACTTCTCTTGATAGCCTCTTTGGGCCCTCTTGGGGCTCTCCCGGGGCCGTCTTGGAGCCCTCTTGGGCCGTCTTAGAGCCCTTTTGGACCGTTTAGGGCTCCTCTGGGGCTGTCTTTGGGCCCTCTTGGAGTGTTTTCGGGCCCTTTCTGTGGGCCTCTGGGGCCGTCTTGGGACGATCTTTGGAGCCTCTTGGACCGTTTTGGACCGTTCTTGGCCCAGAAAAAAAGAAATCCCAAAAACCTGCACAAAGCATAGAATAAGCAATGCTTTTTGCCCCTGGGGGCCGCCTCGGGAGCCTCTGGAGAGACTTCTCGAGGCTTTCTTGGACCGTCTGGGGGCCATCTGAGGCTCTCTTGGGGCCGTCTTGGGGCCCTGTGGGGCTGTTTGGGGGCCTTCTTGGGCCGTCTTGGAGCCCTTGGGCCGCGTCATTCGAAAAAATACGAAGAAACGGGCCATGGGAGCCGCCTGGGGAGCCGCTTCATTCGAAAAAGCATAAGGAAAGTTGGCCATTAGATCCGCGGTGCGCGCTCCTCGCCCCTCCTCTGCACTCCTCCCGAGAGGGCTTCGCCCCACCAGAAAGCTCATCACTCGTACCTCGCTCTTTCCGTTACATTACGGAAGGGCAAGAAGGAGTTGTAAAGTCGGACACGCCTTGCACCCTTCCGCAGGCCACGGGGGCGGCGGATCGAGGACGCCTCTGGCGAATCACCGCCACCCCCATGCCCTTGTGGAAACGCCTGCGTGGCGAAGTGTGGAGCCCTGGCCTCATCTCCTCCGCCTCTGCTCCATGATCCTAGAGGCAGCGAGGTGTTATCGAAGACGCTTTCGGCGAGTCACCGCCGCTTCGTGCCGTTTTGAAACGCCTGCGCCGCAAAACGTCAGGCGAAGGTGCTGCCACGCAAGCCGAGTTCCCCCAGCCTTGGCGATAGCGCTGGGGAGACACTGGGGGGGGGCCCTCTGAGGCTTCCTATGGGCTCTTGTCGGACCTCAAGGCCTTCTTGGGGATCTTTGGAGCCGTGTGAATCAAGGCTTTTTGGGCCCGCCTGGTGCCTTCAGGGCCGTCTTGGGGCTCTGTTGGGGCCAGTTAGGGTTGTTTTGGGGGTAGTTTTGTCGGCCCTCTGGGGCCGTGGTTGCCACACCTGCTGGCCGTGGGCGTCAAGGCCGGGGTCGAGGTGATGCCGCATTTGGTGCGCCAGTGGCGCGATGATAACGCCAACGACCCTGACAAGTTCTGAATCAACTACGACGAGGGCAATGCACACAACGAGGTCGACCGCCACACGTTCTTCACTCGCAACCCAACAGATGTGACAACGTGCGTTTTCCGACCGTGGTCGGGAGATCGAATCGCGTGCGGGTGGGCAACAGGGGTGCCCCCTCATAGGGGCATGCCATGCTGTGGTCAAGCGCATGGTCCATGAGAGCCAGGGGTTGGTAGAACCACTGGCGGGGGCCACGGTGCATGTGCCTCGCATTGCCGAGCCCGTGTTTTTGGAGATAGCGCCATTCTTTGCACACGATGGGGTGATTGCCGGCTCGTCTGGCGAGGTGTTGCGAGCACTGGCGCAGATGAAACGGGTGATGCCGCTGGTCGGGTTTAAGTTTTCGCAGCTGCAGGTGGTAAAAGTCACAGGCGGAGGTCAGCCAGCAGGGGACTTCTCGCAGTTTGCGGCTGAAGGTTGTGACCCAATACTGACTGGCAACATCGAAATCCTGAAGTCGCCAATCGGAGACGAAGCATTCTCGCGAGAATATTGCATGGCGTCCGCCACGAAGCAACGGTGGACCTTGAACTTCCTGGCAGACTTCGGTGACGCGCACACCACGTTCTACCTGATCAAGGGGTACGTGAACGGCAGCCGCCTGAGCTTCATGATTCGGACGCGGCCGTGCAACAACATGCTCCCGGCGGCGACGACGTTCGACAACGATGCCGCCGACACCCTGTCCGCTGTGTGCGGGTGAATGTTCTCGGCCAGGCAGCGCGCCCGCATCGTCCTCGCGGTCAAGCAGGGCGGGCTTGGCCTGCGGACGGTGGCAGAGCGGGTGGACGCTGCCTACGTCGCGTCCCTGTCCGCCACCAACGCCCTCTGCGCTGGGATCCGCCCAGGACACCGGGGTTTCGGGCACGGCCGCGACCCGCTGCTGGGCGCAGCCGTCGAAACGCTGGCCCCGACACTGCTTGACGCGAGTGTCCTAAGTGAGGACTCCTTTGTTGTCGTGACGCAGGCCAAGCTCAACGACAACATCGATGCATTCAACGCCCGCGCGTGGAAGGAGGCCGCCGAGCCCGTGGAGCTAGTGCACGCGAGTGCATACTCAGCCCCTGGAGGCGGCCAGGAATTGGGTATGGTACCATCGAAGACGCTTGACACACGCCTTTTGCAGGACGATTTCGCGACTGCTGTTGCCCTTCGTCTTGGAGTCGACGTCATGGATGGGAACGTCCCTTGCCCGTTGCGCGGTGAGCTGTTGGATTCTGGGGGACTGCACGCAGCGTCGCGTATGTCCGGAGGCGACGCCACTGCCCAGCACAATGGCGTGCGAGACGTTTACTTTGATTTCTGCGAGCGGGCTGGGCTCCGCCCACTGAGCGAAGCACCGCGTGTACTGAGGGAAGTGCTCGGGCGGGACAACAGACGGAGGCAAGCAGACATACTGTGCATCCCCGCGCTGGCATTGCCCAGGCGCCTCCCTGATGGTTCGCGCGCGATTCGGACAGAGCCTGTCTGTTTCGATTTCGCTGTCATTAACGCCTCGGGGGCTGGCCACTGGCAAGACACAGCTGCAGGGGCCGGTGCAGCGGCGGAGAGGTACGACCAGAGGAAAAGAACCGACCAGAACACGGAGCAGCAGTGCCTGGCAGCCGGTTTTCGATTCTGGCCCGTCGCCCACGAGACGCAGGGCGGGATGGCCGCGGCCGCTTGCGTGGCTGTCCGGGCCATCGCGGCGGCGGTGGCTGCCCAAGAGCGCCGGGAGGCAGCTTCGGTCAGGAGGGGGTTGCTGTCCCGCGCGGCAGCGGTGATCGCTCGCAGCACAGCCAGGGCTATCAAGAACAGGAGAGCCCTGAGGCCGGCAGCCGACGTGCCGCCAGCAGTCCGGCAGATCATGCGGGACAGGGACGGGCCGGACGACGTGTAGACAGCGCGGCCGCCTTTCCCCTCTCTCCGCTCTTCCTCCTGCGCCCCCTCCTCCCCCTCCTACTTCCCTCCTTTCCTTCAACGCGAGTCGAGTTTGAGCATGTATTCTAGGGTTCTGCGCGAGAAGGCCTTGCGAACCCCGCTTCCCAGCCGATCGGCGGCCTGCAATTTTCGGGCGCGGGCGCTGACGTTTTGGTGCTTATTTGGGCCCGTTTCTTCTCTCTTTCCTCGGCTCCTCGCTCTCTTGGCTCTGTTCCCTTTCCTCGCTCCTTCCCCTTCCCTGTCCGTCGGCCTGGTATGTCCTTTCCTGTCGCCTTGTTCCCTTTCGTCTTTCTCGCTCCTCGGCCCCTCGCCCCTCGGCCCGTTTTTGTTCCTTCTCTGGCCCGCTTTTCTTTGTCGGCCCGCCCCGTGGTCCGAATCAGAGATGCAGGCCTGGATGGGCCCTCAGCATTGTTCGCGTTTGTCTGTCCAGCGGGCAGGACTTGCGAGTTGCCTGAGGATCTTGACAGCGTCGTGGGCCGCATTGGGGCTATCTTGTGGCCGATTTGGGTAAACGTTGAGGCCTCTTGGGGCACTCTTGGCCTCCTTGCAGGCCGTCAAGGACCATCTTGGAAGCCGTCTTGGACGTCTTGGATGCGAGATCTCTGAACGTTCCGGTCGATTCCGCGGGGCTTGCGGCTTGTATTGGAGGCCACCATGAACCGTTTGGAAGGGCAAGATTGGCACGCCAGCACCCTTCGGCATGCTACAGGGGCTGCGGATCGAAGGTGCCTACGGCGAATCACCGCCGCCCCCTGCTCTTTTGGAAGCGCTTATGTGGCCGACATCTGGGTTAGAGTTTGGCCAAGCTATCGGGCCACTTGTTCCCCGAAAAGGTTTGGAAAGCCTTCGGGGAACGCGTGGGGGAGCAAGACGAGGAGGACCAGGAGAGGGAGGAGAATGATGATTAGGAGGAGGATAAGGATGAAGATGAGGATTGGGATGATGGATGAGGAGGAGGAGAAGGAGGAGAAAGCCTCTTGGGAGCCTCTCAGGGCACTCTTAGGGTTTCGTGGGAGCTTCCTGGGAGCCTCTTGAAGGCCTCTTTCGGGCCTCCTTTGGCCTCTTGGGGGCCTTTGGTGGCTTCTTGGGGACTTCTTTGGCCGTCTTAGGGCATTCCTGGCCCGTCTGACGCCGTCGTAAGCCGTCTTGGGGGCCGTTTGTGGGCCCTTCTTGGAGCGCCTGAAGGCCGTCTTGGAGACCATATTGCGCGTCTTGGAGGCCACTCGGGCCGTCTTGGGGCCCTCTTGGGGGCGTTTTGGGGGCGTCTTGGGCCGTCATGGGGCCATCTTGGAGGCCTCTTGGGCGGTCATGGGGCGATCTTGGGGGCCTCTTGGGCCGTCTTGGGCCGTCGGAAGGCCGAAAAGGCGCAAATGTCAAAATGTTTCAAAAGCCTTAGGAAAATCCATGTGCTTCGCCTCTTCGGGCCTTCTAGAGGACCTCTTGGAAGCGTCTTGGGCCGTCTTGGAGGCCTCTTGGGGGCCTCTTGGGCCGTCTCGAGCCATCTTGAGACTACCTTAGGCCGTCTTCGGTGCATCTTGGGCCGTCTTGGAGGCATCGTGGGGCCATCTTCGCCGTCTTGGAGGCCATCTTGGCCGCCTTGGGGGCATCTTGGAGGTCATCTCGGGCCATCTTCAGCCGCCTCGGGAGAATGTTTCCGGGAATTGGGCGCCTTTCGGGTGGCCAGCGGGCTGGGCCGAAGCTTCAGGGAGAGTCCGTTTGGAAAAGAGCCAAAATCCAAACCAAAAGGATCCACCACGCCAGGCACCCCTGTGATGAATCAACAGGGGGCGGCGGATCGAAGACGCCTACGGCGAATCACCGCCGCCCCCTGCCTTTTTGGAAGCGCCTATGTGGCCGAACGTTGAGGCCAGACCTGCCAAGCTATCGGACCACGTGTTCCCCGAATCGGTTTGGAAAGCCTTCGGGGAACACGTGGGCATCTTGAAGGTCATCTTGGCCGTCTTGGAGGCCTCTTGGGCAAGCTTTGGGCGATCTTTGGGGCTTTTTGGGCCGTCTCGGGCCAGCTTCGAGCCAACTTCGGCCATCTTGGTGGGTTCCTGGCACGTCTGAAGCCGTCGGAAGCCGTTTGGGGGGCCTCTATGGGCCGACTTGGGGCCCGCTTGGAATGCTCCAGGGCCGTCTTGGAGGCCATCTTGGGCGTCTGGGAGGCCATCTTGGGCGTGTTGGAGGCCTCTTGGGCCCTCTTGGGGCCCTCTAGGGGCCATCTTGGAGGCCACTTGGGCCATCATGGGGCTCTCTTGGGGGCCTCTTGGGCGATCTTGGGGGCTTCTTGGGCCGTCTCGAGCCGTCGGAGAGCCGAAAAGGCGCAAATGCCAGAATCCTTCAAAAACCAATGAAAATCAATGATTTTGGCCTCTTCGGACTCTCCTGGAGGACCTCTTGGAGGCCTCTTGGGCCGTCTGGGAGGCCTCTGGGGGGCCTCTTGGGCCGTCTTGGGCCGTCTTGGACTCTCTTGGGCCGTTTTGGAGGCCGTCTTGGACCATCTCGGGCGGACTTGGAGGCCATCTTGGGCCATCTTCGCGATTTTTTGAGGATGTCCCGAGCGAAACGGCCGTTTTTTGGAGGATTTTTTCCGGTCGTTGAGCACCTTCCGGGTGGCCGGCGGGTTCTGCCGGAGCCCACTGGGGAGTTCTTTTGGAAAAAGAACCAAAACCAAAACCTGACAGCTCATCCAGCACGCCGTGCACCCCTGCAAGCAGGGGGCGGCGGATATAGTGGCTTTCGGCCTATCCCGCCACCGCGCCTCGGTCGTGAACCAAATTCCTCTTACAGGCATCTTTGGGTCTGTTGGGAGGCATTTCGGGATCCTCTTGGGGAGCCCTTGGAAATCCATTGGAAGCTTACGGGGTCCTATGCATGATATAGATTGGGACCTGCATCATTTCGACGAAACGGCACGAAGTGGATCCCCGCTCGGCCGCGAACGCTCCCCAGGATCGGGCGGTGGGCGAGCGATCGCGCCTGGGCGCGCGATCTGCAAGGCACGCCTCGCCCTCCTGGTTCCCATCGGCGGCAACGGCAGCGGACGGTTTCGGCGACAGCGGACGGGTGGCAAGGAGGAGACCGCCTTCGAGCAGAAGTCGTCGATGGGCGGGTGCTCCGACGGCGAGTCCGCCGCTCCTCGTCCCGCCTCTCCCCCGGCGCCTCCCCGCTTTCTGGCTTTCTGACGCCCCGGGCCTTGCCCCCCTGCCCAACGCAGCCATTGGCGGCGAGCGTGGGCACTGCCGCAGACACCCCCTCCTCCTCCTCCTCCTCCTCCTCCTCCTCCTCCTCCTCCTCCTCCTCCTCCTCCTCCTCTCTCCTTGTCCTCCTCGTCCTAGTAACTACTACTACTACTACTACTACTACTATACTACTACTACTACTACTACTACTACTACTACTACTACTACTACTACTACTACTACTACTACTACTACTACTACACTACTACTACCACTACTACTACTACTACTACTACTACTACTACTACTACTACTACTACTACTACTACTACTACTACTACTACTACTACTACTACTACTACTACTACTACTACTACTACTACTACTACTACGTAGCCATTTTGGCTCAAGGCCATGCATTCCCAGCGGGTGCAAGTCACGTTGTGGCGCTGCGAGCACTCTGGGGGAGTGCTGGCGGAGCCAAAATCCTCTTTCACGATTCAGTGCGATCAAGTCTGCCGCCCCAGTCCTTGCGCGCTATGGGCAGCCATGGGCGCGGAGGCGCAGAGGGAGCAGCGGTTGTGCTCCGCGGGCCCAAGTCACCGCTGTGGCTGTGCTCCTGCGGCTGCGCATCCAACTGGGCCAGCAGGCTCAGGTGCCGTGAGTGCGACCGGCGTTGCTCCACCACGATCGAGGACGCCGCCAGGAAGGCTCACAAGGAGGCGCTCAAGGGCGGGCCCAAGCCAGGCAGCCACCCGCAGCCCCGCGGTGCATGGGCGCGGCAGAAGCTGGCCCCTTGGGAGCATGACAAGCTCCAGAGGCAGGACAGCGAGCTGGCTGCCCTGCGGCAGCAAGTCGAGGCACTCAAGGCCGACAGCGCCAAGGCCAAGCTCACTGCACTCAGCGACCTCAGGGAGGAGCTGCAGCTTGGAGGAGGAGAGCAGGCCACGAGCTGCGTCAAGGCCGTCGAGGCCAAGTAATCAGAGCCGCCTAAGCCCAAGAGCCTCCCAGCCTTGGAGGGACAGCGCAGGAAGCTCGAGGGCCAGCTCCAGAAGGCCCTCTCCAAGGTGGCGGAGCTCGAGGACCAGCGCGGCAAGCTCGACCAGAGGATCAGCGAGGCCAAGGATTCGGCCGCCGAGCTCAAGTGCAAGCTGCAGGCGGCGGACGCCGAGATCGAGTCCCGCCATGCCGCTGGCGTCCTCGGCGACGGGCTCAGGGGCCTGGCCAAGGTGCTGGAGCAGTTCAAGGCTACGGCTGTGGAGAACCAGGCAGTGTTGCAGGGCCTCATCCAGCTGCAGGACGTCATCAAGAAGGAGCAGGAGACCCTGGAGGCAGCGGACGACGCTGCACCTGGTGATGGCGATGGTGATGACGCTGCTGTCCCAGGCAGCGGGGAACCACACGAGGGTGTCCCTGGCAGCGCTGGGTCAGGGGGGGTGTCTGTCCCCGTCCCTGACGAGCTTGTCGACAGTCTCATGGAGGACGCCCCAGAAGGCGAGAGCGTCGAGCAGCGACGCAAGCGCTTCAGCGACATCATCGAGGCCCAGCTCAGGCGGCCTCGGGTTTGATAGCATGTGGCTATACACTGTCAACGCGAACACCGAGAAGGGCGATCGCGACTTCCTCGACTGGCTTGACAGCCAGCACAGCCTCGTGGAGGCTGGGCCGAAGAGGCTGCCAGTCGCAGACATCACCTTCGTGCAGGAGACGCGTGCGCGTGCTTGTGGCAGGGAGGCAGTCCAGCGTTGGCATCGGAAGCGCGGGCTCGACTTCGACCTTGCCGCAGGACTCAGCACGGGGGACGGGCCTCAGGCAGTCTCAGGCGGGGTAGGCATCGGAGTGCGGCAGCGGTTCGCGGCAGCCACGCTCGACGCCGCTTTCAAGCAGCCCCACCGCGTGCTGCGGCGGGTTGTCAACATTGGCGACGGGCTCGCCATCGATCTCCCGTCCATCTGCCTCCGCGACGGGGAGGGCATGAGCGAGGCCAACGCAGACATTATCTGGGAGGTCGCGTCGCAGCTCAGGGTGGCGGTGCGGCCGTGGATCCTGGCGGGCGACTTCAACATGGACCCCCTCAAGGTCGCGGCGTGGGCGGCGACGGCTGGAGGTCTCGCGCTACATACAGGTACGGCGACCTGCAGGGCGGGGTCGCTTCACGAGCTCGACTACGCAGTCATCTCCGACGAGCTCCAGCAGTTCGCGCTCAGCCACGGGCCCGCGATCGAGGCCCCCGTCGGGCCACACAGCCCCGTCCTGTTGGAGGCACGAGGGCTGCGTGCAGACGCCACGGTGCAGCAACTTCATCGGGCAGCGCGGCTGCCGTTCGATCGGGCCATCGGCTGTCTGCCCCGCGCCCCGCTGCCTGCCTGGACTTGGGAGGGGGGCACGCCCACCCCCCCCCCAGGCCGCGAGATGCCATGCAGGAGCGGCTACGGCACGCTGAGGGTTACCTTCTCCCACTCTACGACCTACACGGGGACGAGGCTCAGAAGTTCACTGGCAGGGGCGACGGAGTGCGCTTCGTCAACGCGCCGCTCGCGGACGCCAGCCGCCGCCACCGGGCTCAGCTCAGCCCGCAGGAGACCCACGCCTGGGGCGGCCTGGTCAGCCTGCCGCAGCGCGCAGACCTGCTGGTGGCGCGGGGGAAGGACCCACAGGGCCTGGCCAGCCTGCGTGCACGCCTGGCAGCGCTGCGCCTGGGCGACTACGACGGCACCATGGCCCCTGTGCCCAGGGATGAGCTCGGAGCTGCGGCGACCTCCAGCGACCCGGCTTCGAGGAGGAGGCCCATCGAGCATGCTAGGGCCCAGCAGCAGGCCTGCCAGCGCAGCGACGCAGCTGCCGCCAGGAGGCAGTGGCAGGACTGGGCCAAAGGCTCGACCACAGGCGGGGGGAAGCTCGCCCACCGCTTCTCCAAGCCTGAGCCGCTGGCCAAGGCGACCCTCGTCACGGAGGACGAGGCCGAGGGGGAGGCCCTACCAGTCAACGGCGACGAGGCAGCGCGGCATTGCCTCAAGGAGTGGCTTCCGCTCTGGCTAGACCCTCGGCGCAGAGGAGGCCTCGAGGAAGCGGCCAGCTGGGAGGCGCCAGAGCCGCTGCCGAGGCTCGGGGTGGACAGCCTCAGGCACCTGCTCAAGCGGCACGGGAGGTGGGCAGGCCTGGGCTGGAACCAGCTCCACCCGAGGCAGCTGCTCCTCCTCGACGAGCCCTTCCTCGACAGGCTCCTCGACGTGCTGGCCAGCTGGGAGGACGGTCCCGAGGCCTACTTGGACTGGCTCGCTGCCATCGTCTTCCGCGCCAAGGCGGACGGCGGCAGGAGGCCCATCGCTTTCACCTGCCTCCAGCTTCGCCTCTGGTCGGCCCTGCGAGGGCCCATCGTCAGGAATTGGGAGGCTCAGCGCCACGAAGTTTGGTACATCGGCGGGGAGCTGAACACGTGCGAGAGGGCAGGTTGGGCGCATCAGACCCTCACGGCCCTGGCCTACGAGAAAGGCCTCAGCACGGGCACGGTCCTAAGGGGACCTCCGGAAGTTCTACGAGAATATCAGCCACAAGGAGCTCCTGGTGGAGGCGCAGGACACGGGCTTTCCTGTTAAGCTCCTCAGGGCATGCTGTGTGTCGTATTCTGGCTACAGAGTCATCACGGTCGACGGGGCATGCAGCTCGCCCTTTCGGGCAACTGGCACGGTGCTGGCAGGCTGCTCCTGCGCGACTGGGATAGCCAAGCTGCTCCTCTTCCGTTCTTTCAAGAAGGTGGCGGCCTTCTACCCCAGCGTGCGACTGGGCAGCGTTGTCGACGACTTCACGCTCCAGATTGTGGGCACCACGGGCATGGTCAAGGCAGTTCTGGGCCCCGCCACACGCATGCTGTTGAGCTGATTCGATGAGAAGCGGGTGCCCGTCCACTTCGGGAAGCTCTGCTACCTCACCCCCGACGCAGAGGTGGCGAAGCAGCTGGGGTCGGAGTGGCCCGCCGAGGACGGCAGGGCGCTGCGCGGCAGGCTGCTAGGCAACGACGTGCACGACGGGCGCTGGGGGCGCACCGTCATCGGGGCACAGCGGGTCGAGGATGCTCTTGCAAGGTCTCGGAGGCTGCAGGTGCTGAGGTCAGCTGGAGCCAAGGTGGCCACGGTGCAGAGGGGAGGCCCCACGGCAGCCGCCACCTGGGGCTCGGCCACGACTGGCCTCGCCCCCTCGGTGCTGCACGGGCTTCGTGTAGCCGCAGCGCGTGGAGAAGGGCCTCTAGCGCCAGGTTATTCGGTCGGCCTGCGGCTGAGGTGCTTCCCCAAAGGCATCGAGAGAGACCCAGCGGTGGTGAACGCTGGGCAGGTGGTGCTGCAGTTCGGCATGACGCTCTGGCTGGGCTACCCCACTCCGTTCGCCTTCAACACGCTGCTGGAGAAGGCCAAGCAGCGGTTCTCGACGGCGAGGCGGCCCTGGGCAACCTGCAGAGACCCCGTGGCAGCCTTTTTCCTCACCATCACCAGGCTTGGCTGGACCATCGAGGGCGGCAGGCACGTCACCACCGACCAAGGGCTGGAGGTCGACCTGGCCAGAGTCTCGCCCTACTTCATCGAGGAGCTTGCAGAGGGGGCGGCCAAGAGGTGGTCCGACCGCGACGCCACCTTCAGGCTGTACCCCCACCAGAGCTCGGACCTGTACTGGGGCTCGCTGCAGAGGCTCGGCAGGTCCAAGGAGTCGCTCGGCTGGCAGCAACATCAGCGAGCGGCTCTCCACTCGGTCATTTCAGGCACGGTTCTCTCTCAGACGCGGCTCTACAAGAGAGGGTTGGCCTCCGAGTGGGACTGCCTCATGTGCAGGGGAGCGCCGGGCACGCTCTGGCACAGGCTGTACGGCTGCGATGGTCACGCGGCCTATCGCAAGGACGAGGCCTCACCTGAGCTCCTTCGGCACGCAGAGGTGGCTCGAGCTGCTGGAGGGAACTGCGGCGAGATGTTCGCCAGGTGCCTCTTCCCGTCGCTCGACCACGTGGTCCCGAGGCGTGGCCCAGAAGGGGACCCAGTGCGATGGTATCGGCGCCCAGCCTCGGGGTACCTCACAGGCCTCATCTTCACGGACGGCAGCGCTGTGGGCACGCGGTGGCCCGAGCTGCAGCGTGCTGGCTGGTCGCTCGTGCAGCGCGACAGGCATGGACGCCTTGCGGTTGCTGCGTGGGGATGGGTGCCCCTCCCCATGGCGCCGCGGCAGGAGGTGAGAGATGGCGAGGACTACGCGTACCACATGGCGGCCTTCCTCTGCGAGGGCCACGTCGACTTCCAGACGGACTGCGCTGGGACGGTGGCGTGCGCCCAGAGGGGAGCCGCATGGGCATGTCGCCCAGGGTCGGCAAGGGCCCACCTGTGGAACGCATTCCACGCCTCCTTCGACGGCTCGCGCAGCTACACGGTCACCAAGGTGCTGGCCCACGCCTCCGCCGCCGACGTGGAGGCGGACCGCACGACCTGGTGGCAGCGGGCAGGCAATAGGCTCGCAGACGAGGCGGCGAAGGAGGGAGCGAAGCTGGCGCTGGGCGACGACCAGCTGGACTTAGCCTACGGCCTCGACCTCATCGCACGGCAGGCGATGATCTTCACGGGCAAGCTCCACGCGCGCATGGCGGATCGGAAGCTGCTCGACCACGCCAGCGACGTCATCCTGGAGTTCTCGGAGCCCGAGGCGGGCCACGAGGAGCACGAGACCAGCGGGGGCCACGCTGCCGAGGCCGCTTGGGGGGGCTGCTGGCGCGGCGGCAGGGGCCCTGGCGGCTGCGAGGGCCTCGGCGGAGGGCGACGAGCCCCCTGCAGCTCGACGACCTCGACAGCCGTGGTCGATCGGAGGCCACTCGATCGCCGAGCGAGCCGTCACGGGGCCAGGCACGGACGGCACCACCATGGTCCACTGTGTGAAGTGCTACGCCTACGCTCACCAGCGCATGCAGGGCATCCTCGGGCCGTGCGGCTCGGGGGCAGGTCGCGAGCCACAGATCGATAGGATTCGCAGAGGGCTTTTCCCTAATGCGAAGGGCGGGCGTGGAGCCTGGCGCCTCGGGGAGCAGCCTTTTCCTTCTGAGGCATGGCGTACGAAATTCAGCCAGAGGCTCGCGCCAGCCGCCGCCCCCGAGGCCAGCAGGGCCACGGGCAGCGGGCAGCAGGGCCCTGCTCAGCGCCTGACCCGCTCGCGCGCGCTGTTGCGTTTCGGGGTCGGGCCCGAGCAGGAGGCCGACTTCCTTTCCTGGTCGGCCAAGCAGCGAGCCGATCGGAGGTCCAAGGGAGACCCCGACGAGCTCGAAGGGGAGGCTTCCGACTAAGAGGGTTGGAGGCGCCTCTCGTTTCTCTTGTGGCGCGGAGGCTCGTCCTTTGCAGTGGCCTCTGCAGGATTGGAAAGGCCCCAGCTCAGAGGGTTGGGGGCCCTGACCTCTTGAGGGCTCCGACAAGGTCTCGGGGCCTGCGAGGCAGGCTTGGCGAGGCCCCAACTTAGAGGGTTGGGGGCCATTGACCTCTTGAGGGCTCCGACAAGGTCTCGGGGCCCGCGAGGCTCTGCTCTAGGGTGCCAAGGGCGCCCGAGCTGGACTGGACGGTCCTTCAGGTTGGGGGCTGGGCCGGCTCGGCCAACCCCCCACCTGCCGTGTAGCGAGGCGGTACTACGACTACTACTACTACTACTACTACTACTACTACTACTACTACTACTACTACTACTACTACTACTACCACTACCACTACCACTACCACTACCACTACCACTGCCACTACCACTACCACTACTACTACTACTACTACTACTACTACTACTACTACTACTACTACTACTACTACTACTACTACTACTACTACTACTACTACTACTACTACTACTACTACTACTACTACTACTACTACTACTACTACTACTACTACTACTACTACTACTAAGAATAATAATAAATAATAATAGTTTCTACTACTACTACTACATACTACTACTACTTACTACTACTACTACTTACTACTACGACTACGTACTACTACTACTACTACTAAGAATAATAATACTACTGCTACTGCTACTGCTACTGCTACTGTAACTGCTACTGCTACTTACTACTATTACTTACTCCTACTACTACTACTACTACTTACTACATTACTAATACTACTACTACGACTTACTCTTACTATACTACTACTACTACGACTACTCCCCCATATTACTACTAATACGACTACTAATCAAATACTTTTTCTCACGATTGCTACCACTACTACTACTATACATTAATACTTACTACACTACTCGTGACATACTACTACTATTAATCCAAGTTTACTACTACTTACTACTACTACTACTTACTACTACTACTACTTACTACTACTACGTACTACTACTACTACTTACTACTACTACTTACTACTACTACTTACTACTACTAATTACTACTACTACTACTTACTAATACTACTTACTACTACTACTTACTACTACACTTACTACTACTACTTACTACTACTACTACTTACTACTACTACTACTTACTACTACTACGTACTACTACTACTACTTACTACTACTACTTACTACTACTACTTACTACTACTAATTACTACTACTACTACTTACTAATACTACTTACTACTACTACTTACTACTACGAATTAATGAATTACTACTACTACTACTACTACTACTACTACGACTACGATCTACGACTACTACTACTACTACTACTACTGACTACTACTACTACTTACTATACTACGACTACCTACACTCTTACTTTACTCACTACTACTACTACTACCAACTACTACCACTAAGACTACGACAACTACTACTACTACTACTACTACGACTACTACTACTACTCCTACTACCTCTACGGCTACGACTACGACTACGACTACGACTGCTACTACGACTACTACTGCGACTACTACTACTACTACTACTACTACCACTACTACTACTACTACTACTACTACTACCACCACTACTGCTACTACTACTATTACTACTACTACTACCTCTGCTACTACTACCACTACTACTACTACTACTACTACTACTACTACTACTACTACTACTACTACTACTACTACGACTACGACTACTGCTACTACCATCACTACTACTAGGACTACCACTGCTATTACTACTACTACTACTACTATTACTACTACTACTACTAGGACTACTTCTACTACAACTACTACTACTACTACTACTACTACTACTACTACTACTACTACTA
>CAUYUJ010015026.1:236441-278941 GCA_963575745.1 Prorocentrum cordatum
TCGGCACCGAGGGGGCGTTTATGCATTCCAGTCGACGACAACCGGCGGGAGCCAGCCTCATTCCGAGGGCCTGCCGCCCCAGCAGTTCACGCTGCTCGCGGTCGGCAACGACGACCAGGATCACCACGACGCCGACAATTGAAGATCCAGCCTCTCAGTCCGAACGCGCGGGGACCTTCGCGCAGCTACGACCCCTACGCCTGTTCCGACGCTAGCATCGCGACCTATGATCGGGAACTGGCACCCACGGGCGTAGCAGCATTGGCACCACCAGGCACGTGCACACGCATCGCCCCACACTCTGGTCTCGCCCCCACTGGCGTCGACATCTCCAGCGGCGCGGCGGACGCCGACTACCGCGGAGAGATCAGGGTCATCACGCACAACACCCGTCCGCGGTCCCACGCGGTTGACCAGGGCCACCGGATCGCCCAGCTCATCATGAAACGATAACGACGACGCCGAGATAGTGGTCGCTCCCAATCTGCCTCCGTCTCATCGGGGGTCGGGCGATTTCGGGCACGCCGGCATGGTGCACCTTAGCCACGACGCCATCCCGAGCAATTTCGGCCGCGCGACTTCCGAGGGCCTGTTCGGCACCTACGGCGCCGGCGGCCCCGAGGAGTCGGCGCGCCAGGAGATTGCCGAGCGAGTCCGCCAGGCTGGCCCCGCCGACCTGCCTCGGTAGACATGGGCAGCAGGACCAGGACGCCCCGCCCAGGCCCTGGAACGGCGACGGGACATATCACAGGCATTGTAGGACTACGGCTCCGATGTTATCTGCACCACCGATTACGAGGACGCAGTCGAATCGTTGTCCAGCGGCACGCTTCCCAGTACAATTTAAGCATTTGGTGGATCACATTCGACACCCGGGACGAGGCACGCCTCAACCTTGATTCCTTGCCTCTTTGGCGATCCCAGATCAAGATGTCAAAAACAATGACATTGCGTTCGTGTTGTTGCATGGAGCACCCGGCCACAATCAGTTTTTAGTGCCAATACTCATTCTTTTCATAAGGCGAGTGGCAAGCGCGACCCCAAGTGTCACAATCAGGACCACAGAACAAGATCATCGAAGACAGTGTGTTTTGGGGATAGTGCCAGCGGTCCTATGGCGACTGGCAACCGCGGCACCAAGCAGCACACTCAGGACACCAAGCCGCACATTCAGAACCATGACAGCAGGCAGCACAATCAGAACGACAAGCACCAGCAGCCTCGGGGGGCGCCTGGCAACTACGTTGCCAGCGCTGGCCCCGCCCCATAGAGGGAGGCATCTGGCGACTACGCTGATAGCGCCTACCCCACGGCAAAGCGCATGCACAAGAAGAAGAAGAAGGAAGGTCATGTGCCTAAGGCTCGGAAGCAAATCGTCGAGGATCATTACGACGGCTGCGGATCCGACCTCACATCCCTTGCCCCTTGCGAGCTGGGTCACGCTGGCGAGTTCGAAGAGAACGAACTCCACGGCAATCTCACCTCAGGTTTGCCGACACGGTGAGTCCAGGGATTGTCGACCGCGGCATCAGATCGCCATCTGACGAATGCCCAAACGACGTCGCCGCATACCGAGTTCGACTCCCTTCACCATCTCGTTAGCTACCTCACCTGTCTCGACTACGGCGTCGACGTCATTGAGGTTTGCGGTGGGGGGGGCTCGGACTAGCCGATTTGCTGTCCGACGCAACTTCAAGGCCAGTGAAAATTTCGATTTGGTCACCAGCTGCGACTTCAACGAGGAGGGCTAGCAATGAGCCGTAGAGAGGTGCAAACAACAAACTGGCACCCAGTAGACACGATGGCTCCGACTTCCCGACCAATCAGTCGTTGGTCGATGTTTTACTACAAGCGGAATTACAGCACCTGGCTGCGTTCCTCCAAAGACACGGCCGATTCTGCGGCCACATGGCACAATTACAGTTCGAACTGCGCGGCTACTTCGGCAGCGACTTGCCCGACCCATCGCGGCTGCACTCCGAGCCGCCGTGGCCAGACGCGCTTGTAGCACGTGGCGTGGATATAGAGTCATCTTCGACCAGCGCATGCTCGGACTTCGCGTCAGCAATGGGGTATCGCGCGGAAAACCACCAGCCGGGTAGTGCCCGAACAGGCAGAAGCACGTCCACATCGAGGGCCACAACAGCGTCGACGCCCAAATTCGGCCGCGAAGGATGGCCGAATAACTCGCCAAAAGTGTGGCGGACCTACGTCGCCGCTTCAGGCGTCAGCATCTCGCGAGCTACGTTCGTGAATGCGACGTCGCAGCATCATCCTTCCCAACAGTGCCCTCGTGAGCAATGTAGGGCGGGACCCGAAGTGCAATGGCCGCTGAGCGCGCACGCTACACGCGCAGGGCGCGCAAGCACAACACGCGCGCGGACTCGCCCGTGCACCCCAGGAATCCAGCCACGTTCCGATGCCCGCACAGCGCCCCTATCCACAGGGAATGCCCAGGCTGCCGCGAGGAGATGGAACGCGACCACCCTGCACACACTCACGAGCTCAGCAAGCGCAGGGTCGCGGACCCTCACACACGGCCGCGCCCGCGCTCCGGCCAACACCCACGGGCACCAGCACGACCTGGAGGACCACGCCTTTCCAGTGACCAGCAGGCTCAACTACCCGGCGGAGCCGACCTGGGAGCAGCGGACGAATTTGCCCTGCCACCGGCGCCCGCAGGCACATCAGGAGCCAGTTCATCGTCTAGCGCAGTCCTCAGGGAGGCTTTGTGACTGGGACTGCGAGCCAGCCCAGTAAGAGTGAGAGCGCCGAGAATGACGGCGCCACGAGCCACCGACGCAGCGGTCGGCAATACAACCCACTCCGAGTGGTCTCGCTTCGACGCCGGCACGTCACTGCGAGCACTACGCGGGAACTCGCATGAGACATGTACGCGAGAACTTCGCAAGTTATACCCCCGGTGGTGGCACGCCACTGAGGGGGAGATAGCAGGAGCATTACGCGCAGCCGAGATTCCCCATGACATCCTCGACCTCATCCCTCAGTGGTCAAAAACTATAAGGAACGCCGAAAGTGGCAACCACCAGACAACAAGCCATCCCTACACTCCGCCTTTCGACACGATTCAACAAACACGTCGAGTGCGACACCCTGCACTGAAAGGAACTCACGATCATGCACCTGATCTGCGGCGTCTCACGGTGGCACAACGCCCAGGAGATCGACTCAAGGCAATCGACCGATCTTGGATCCAGCTGTTCGGCGCCTTGGAGACGCCCATCGTGGACGGCGAGGGCGGCATGACCTCAACGCACTTCGCGGAGGAGACCAGGAGGCGCGGAGTCCAGGTGAATACCAGAGCTCCGCGACAGCACGCTCGTTTCTTCGAAACGCGGGGCCATGCTAAGACACGCATTTCACGCCACAGAGGAGCAGCTCGAGCGCGAAGGTATCATCACAGCCAACTTTGACTCTATGCTGGCTCACGCAATTCTCGCGGGCTACAACCTCACCCACGCGGGCGGCGTTACATCGTGCAAGGTCGCCTTCGGAAGGCAATCGTCCATGCTGCCGCCACTAGAAGCAGACGAAGCGGGTGAGTGGGTCGGACAAGGTGAAGGGTGGGGACGCGTTGGGGGCGTGATCTGGCGACTACGTGGCCGGCGCCGACCCTTTTGCTCGTGGAAAAGCGCAGCCCAGCCGATTGCAGCGGCGACCAGCTCCCTGGTCAACCGCACCTTCCGGACACGCTTCAACGTCGGCGACCAGGTGGAGACACATCTGCCCCCGAGCATGAAGGACGCGCCGGGCTGGGCGGCCCCTGCGACTGTCGCGTCTGTCGACCCAGCTCGAGGCAAGATAATGGTAGAGCACCGCCGAGCCGACATGGTTTGCAGACTGCAGGACGCCTGGCCCTTCATCGGTTTCGTCTTCGACGACATGGTCATTGGCTTGGCGCGATCTGGCCTGGCCTGGGACCGAGAGGAGAACTTCCTGGGGCACATCATACGGGGATCCGGTACCAGGGCCGTCGGCCATTGGGAAGACGCGAGGGGCGTTCAGACCACCACGCAGACACGGCAACGCCCCGGCACCCTCGAAGTTTTGCGCCACGCATCCCGCAGATGCTTTCAGCTGCCAGACGTTTGTGCCATACGTCCGCTACGCGGCCAGTACTCTGTGGGTGACTGACTGGGCTGCACGCGCAGCCTCGTCATCTGGTGGACCCCATCAGAGTCTGGATGTCATTTAGCAGGTCCACCTCGACGGCGTCCAGTCCGACATCCATGCTCTCGCCAGCGAGCAGTGGAAGGAAGCTCGCATCGCCCAGTTCACGTCGCAGCGGGGCCCGTCTCTGCCGACGAGATCAGGAAGCTGAGAGAAGAGGGAGGCGATGCTGTGCCAGCGACCCTTCTCGTGGACGGGACTTCCGTCTTCACGGCATTGGTCACGATCTTGTCCGGCCACCGTCCGAGAACAGCATGGCTGGCCATCTGCGGCGTTTATCAGTCCAACTTCGCACCAGGCTGATTGACACTCGCGACACGCGGGCCGACCCCATGTTTAGTGGGAGTACAGGCTGGGAGCTGCTCCTGGAAATCATGAATGGCCAGCTCAGCCACGACCAAAACACTGTCAAGCTGAACGAAAAAAGGCACAACAAGTTCGTGCCCAGCCCCCAACAGCGACTTCACCATCAAGGAGGAGGGCGTCACGAATGATTGAACGATCAGGCGCCCACATCTCCCAGACAACGCTCGCGAATGCGACGTCCGATTGTGCCAGTGAGGGTTGACAAGTTTACGCAAAGCCGACCAAAGTGACGAAGTCACCGGGTTGTCCAACATCGCCAGCAGTTGTGGCTTGGGCTTGCAGGACCACGTCATCGCAGTTCACGGCGTCAGCGATGGCAGAGAGGGATACAGGTTCTTGCATTGCGCGAGCCACGTTCACGAATGCGACATAGCAAGGCGTGCAAGAGATGGGCTGCTTCCGTGGACTATGTTCGTGGAGCAGCAGGCGCAAAGAATGAGCACGCACGTGAGTGAAGCCTGCTCTATCTAATCGTCTGCTGCCTGCAGCTTTCTATGAGGCTGCGTTGGCTGCCGCACGGTTTGCGCGCGGCGGACGAGAAGGCACAAGAATCTTGTCTGAGCACCAGACTCGGACGGCATGTCCCCTTTGTGCCCCTGACCTTTTTGTATGTTGTATAGACAGAAAGACGGAGCTGCACGTAAGGAACAGGCGTGTCCCTGGGCATTTAGCTCAAGGAGCGTTCCTGGCGCGCCCGCTTTATTCTCTTTTGACACTCTCCTTATACCGGCCTTACAGAAACATGTGTTTCTCATACACATATAATTCATTATTACCTTCACCCTTCTTTTCACGCTAGACCAACGTAAGGAACGAGCCTGTCGCGTTCCTCATCCTCCTCCTCCTTCCCCTCCTCCTCCTCCTCCTCCTCCTCCGCCTCCTCCTCCTCCTCCTCCTCCGCCTCCTCCTCCGCATCCGCTCCTTGAAGATAACCCCTCCTTGTCGCACCTCCAGACGTGTTGGCAACGCGGGCACGGCGTTTCGCTTGAGACTTCCTCACCATTCAGCATCCTGAAGCTTGAAATTTGCAGCAGTTCCACGGGCGGGGGGAGGGTAGCTTTCAAACCCGGAATTCTCGTTTTAACGCCCTGCATGTTCGGTTGAAGAGTTTGCAATAGTTATAGGGTTCGAGGGGGTTGTGCTCAAAATGGAATTATCGCCCTAGCGCCGCGCACACGCATTTTAAGAATTAGTTCGGTGAAGGATCCAACCGTATGCAGTTGTGGGTGCCGTCGTTGTACCCATTGCACTCGATGGAGATCTCTACGGAGCCACGAAACGTGTGAGGGGTGTGCCACGATGGGTGCGGTGGGCGCACGCAAGCGCTTGCATGTGGGCTGTCGGTGAAGTTCCTTGTGGGGCCACGAAACGCGTGAGGGGTGTGCCAAGATGGAGGCGGTGGGCGCGTGCGAGCGCTGGCATGCGGGCTTTCCGTGGAGTTTCCTATGGGGCCGCGAAACGTGCGACGGGTGTGCCAAAATGGGCGCGGCGGCCACATGCGAGCGTTGGCGTGTGGGCCGTCGGTGGGAGCTTCCTATGGGGCCACGAAACGCGTGAGAGGTGTACCAAAATTGGTGCGGCGGCCGCATGCAAGCGCTGGCATCGGGGCCGTCAGTGGAGCCCCCCATATGGGGCCACGAAACGTGCGAGGGTATCCCTAAATGGGCGCGGCGGGCGCATGCAAGCGTTGGCATTTGAGCCATCGGTTGAGCTCCCCATGTGGCCACGAAACGTGTGAGGGGTGTGCCAAAATGGGTGCGGCGGCCACATGCGAGCGCTGGCATCTGGGCCGTCGATGCCCGATGGGGCCACGAAGTTTATGAGGGGTGTATCAAAATGGGCACGGTGGCCTCATGCAAACGTTGGCATCTGGGCAGTCGGTGAAGCTTCCTTTGGGGCCACGAAACGTGTGAGGGATGTGCCAAAATGGGTGCGGTGGCCGCACGCGAGCGCTGGCATGTGGGCATTCGATGGAGCTCCATATGGGGCCACGAAGCGTGTGAAGGGCTTGCCAGCATGGCCGCGGTGGCAGCATTCGAGCGTTGGCAAATGGGCTGCTAGCGGAGTGCACGATGGGGCCACGAAACGCGTGAGGGGTGTGCCAAAATTGGCGCGGTGGCCGCATTCGAGCGCTGGCATTTGGGTATTCGGTGGAGCTCCTAATGATATGGGGATACGAAACGTGTGAGGGGTGCTCCACAGTGAGGGAGGTGACGGAAGGAGGGTGGAGGAGGAGGAGCAGGAGGAGAGGAGAGGAGATGCGGGATTTGTTTTCAAAACGAGGACCCAACACCCCAGGATGGTTGGGAATTGAAGCAGTTACAGGGGTGGAGGGGTCAAATCTAGTTGGCAGCAAGTGCAGTGATGGAGGGTGTGCGTTTCAAAAAGAAGTTTGCACATCAGCGCCGCGCACGTTCTTCTCAGGTTTGAAACAGTTTTAATCAGATAGGGTGATGGAAGGCTCCTTCGCGAAACGGTGATATCGCACAAGCGCTGTCACCTACGCCCTAAAAGATAGAAGCAGGTGCAAGGATGCAGAGGGTCCGAAGTCAGTTCTCATCCTAGCGCCTCGCACATTCGTCGTAACAGCTTGCGGCAACAAGGATGAGAAGTGAGTGGTTTCAGAATGGGTCCTCGCTCGGGACCTTCCTGAGTCTACACAAACTTGAACACATGTAACGGCTGCACGGATGGAGGGCGTTTCGTTGTCAGCATGGTGGTATCGTTGGGGACTTCTTGGGATGCAGGACCAGAGCAGCAAAGTTGCGCTACAGTTACACTGACGGGGGGGAGTCAAAGCGGTGATATCACGGGACGCTTCGCTGAAATGCATGACCAGATCGGTTCAGCATTCTTTATTGTTCGCCAGAAGGATGCAAGGCATGTTTGTTGTCAAATGGAGGTCGCGCTTGAACGGTCGGGCAGCAGGGTGCTAGTCTTTCTAGGGGGCCCTTGTTGCAGTGAAAAGGAAGGCCTGTAGGGACTGTGAAAGGGGAAGTTGGAACGGAATGGTGTTTTGCACCATTGTCAACGCATAGTGGGGTGTCTCTTTTATTCATCTTCATACGCCCACCCCCCTTTATCCTCATACTTCTCCGCATTCTCCTCCGATTGCCCTTTCTCGTTCGCCTCCTCCTCCTCCGACCCCCCCTCCCCCCGCCGTCTCTTTCATATCCGTAAGGGCTTCGCAACATGCCGCCGGCCCCCTGTCTCGGATAATGGGAGATGCAAAAGCTAAATCATGAGGTCTGGGCGCCGCCGTGAAGCAGTGTCGGGACCTCATTGTTTTTCGACCCTGACCCTACGGATCTGCGTCACGGGTGCCACCGAATTTCAGAAATGTGGCAAATTCTTTGTGCTTTTGGACCCTGACCCTACGGATCTGCGTGAGGGGTGCCGCCGAATTTCAGAAATGTTGCAAATCCCATGTGTTTTTGGACCCTGACCCTGCCGATCTGCGTGAGGGGTGCCGCTGAATTTTAGACATGTGGCAAATCCCATATGTGTTTGGACCCTGACCCTGCCGATCTGCGTGAGGGGTGCCACCAGATTTCAGAAATGTGGCCAATCCCATGTGTTCTTGGACCCTGACCCCGCCGATCTTCGTGAGGGGTGCCACCGGATTTCAGAAATGCGGCAAACCCCCTGACCCCGCCGATTTGCGTGAGGGGTGCCACCCAATGTCAGAAGTGGATCAAATCCATTGTGTTTTTGGACCCTGACCCCGCCGATCTGCGTGAGGGGTGCCACCAGATTTCAGACATGTGGCAAATCCTATATGTGTTTGGACCCTGACCCCGCCGATCTGCGTGAGGAGTGCCACCGAATTTCAGATATATGGCAAATCCAATGTGTTTTTGGACCCTGACCCCGCCGATCTGCGTGAGGGGGTCCAATTTTTACCCACCCCAGCAATTCAGAGCACACTCAGGGCGTGGTAAGAATGCCCGTTTTGGGCCTCCCCCCTCGCGCGGTCCATCAACAAGGAACAGTAAGCAGCAAGAAGCAGAATTGTAACAGTGGAAACTGGAAGCTGCAACTGGTATAGGAAACTGCGAACCTTCGCTCTACAGCCTGGTGACCCTACAAGGGGGCAGGCGGATTCCTCTCCCCAGGCTCATCCCCCTCTTCCTCTCCCCTCCTCATTCTGCCCACCTCTGCCTCTTCCCCTGCTTCTTCCGTATCATCTTGTGTCTCTTCCTACCCTACGGCGACGTTGACCGCCCCAGTTGCGACGGCGACGGCACCGGGTGGCGGCGCGCAGCGCAGGAGCGTGCAACAGGTAGTGGAAACTATTGCGGTACAGTAGTGGCGGCTGAACCAGCGACCCAGCGGCGACAGGGACAAGGATTGCAGCGGCAGCGGCAGGCGGATGGGGACACAGCGAGAAGGGCGACGACAAAGGCCTGCGGCGAGCGCAGGTGCCGACAACTGGCGGCAGCGGCGGTGATGCGGCTGTACGACAGGGACAGACTCGACAGTCGTGGCAGCAGCGGTGCCGACACAACGGCGGACACCCTTTGAGCGCCGACGAGGGCAATGCGAGGAGCGGGGGCGCGCAAGTGTGGCAGCAGCGGTGGCGATACGACTGCGGCAGCGGTGGCGCGGAGAGATCGCAGCGGTGGCGGGGGCACGACGACGGTTTCGACGACGACGGCGGCGACGATGGCGGCGACGACGACTGTCCTCCGCCCAGGGGGCTCGAGCAGGACGCTATCGTGGTGCCCTCGGGGGGGGGGGGGGCTTGCTGGGGAAGGGGGGGTGAAAGACAAGCTGGGCGTGTGCGTAACTAGTCTGGCCTGCCCGACTTATTCGTTTTGTCCCGTTCCGTTGCGTTTCCTTCCCGATTGCCAGTGTCCTGGAGGCTTATATTCCATGCGCCATGGTTGCGGCGGTCAAGCATCAACATGCCCGTCCCAAGGGGGAGAACCAGGCAACGGTGTCCAAGATCGTTGTTTGGTGCGTGGAGCCGTTCGAACCCATGTGAACCAATGGTATTGCAAAGAGACAGTTTCAGAGCACGCAGGAAATCATGCGACATTGAACGGTCGGCCTAAAGTGACAACTAAGCGAGGACCACGTCGGCTGGGTATCGCGTTGTAAGACCATCGGGAACACAGCAGGGTGTTTGCCGGCGTGGACCCAATCAGTGGGTTTTGGTGCGCTCGATCTGGATTGCGCGTGATGCCGTATGTGCACGTTGCGCATATGTGTTGCAATGCTTACATGTGTGCACGCATCTGCGTGATATGCAGACACACATATATGTATATATAAAAATACACACACATGTATTTGAGATATGATGCATCGATGTTTGTTGTTCAAGTGATGTGGTGTTATTTACGTGGTGCTGTTAAACCAGTGAATAATGAGTTGTCAGCCCCACTGCTCAAGCAAACATCCCACTCGGTCGGCGTCGTAAGAGATTGTGATGTTAAGGCTCTCTCTTGGCTCACTCTTTCTTCGCGTTCGATCGAACCCTCCTTGGGGATATAGCTTCCTTTCCTGCCACAGGTAGTTGGCGCCGCCCCCAAAGCAGGAGAACGGAAGAAGGAGGGAACGGACAAGGGGGAGGGAGAAGGATGGAGCACGAGAAAGATTAGCAGGAGCGGGTGTAGGAGCAGGAGAACAAGCGGCAGAACCAGACGGACAGGTCGGGCGGGCGGACCCTGACGGGCGGGTCGGGCGGACAAGCCCAGACGGCCAGGGGGTCGAGCGGGCGCGTCGCTGAAGCGTCAGTCCTGAATGAATAGCGAGGAGGTCTCGAGCGGTAGCGCGATCCCCAAGTACATCGCGAGGAAGTCCAGTGCAAGAGCGGGATTGATTGTCGAGGGCGCGGCGTGTCAATAAAATGCGAGGAAGTCCCACGCGAGAGCGCGAGTCTCGGACAAATTGTGAGAAAGCTTCGCGCGAGAACGCGATGCTGAACAAATTGTGAGGTAGTATCAGGCTGGAGCCGCTCTTGTGGTAAACCAGAAGCCAGGGGCACACTCTAAGGCCCACAGCTCCCCCCTAAAAAAACAGCCAATTTAACAAAAAATCCATGGGCACTGGAGCAGAGAGATCCGCAATATGTTTTAAAGAAAGGAGATGTCAACGATCACTTTACCGTCACGCGCCATGATGCTACATTCCATTTGCATCCGTCATGATTGCACACCTTGTTGGGGGAATTGTACAAAAAGGGTGGCGAGATTCCCGCACCCAGATCTCCCGCCCAAGGAGGTCGAGCCAACACTTCTCCCGCGGCACTTCCTCATTTCCAGCTCGCATGAGACATCAAAAGAGCATGACCAACTTGGGGAGCGGACAGAGGGGAGACTACCCTCAAACCGCCTTGCGCCATTCGGTGCGTTCTTCTGTGAGGAAACCGTGAAAGAAATTGCAACGAATTCGCCATGCAAAAAATGGTGCGCACCCAGAAAAAACCTGCTGTAGTTGAACAGTCACGCTCTGGCAGTTAAAACTCGGCGCTCCCAGGCCGGCCACGCCCCTTAAGGAAGTACACTGGTCCGCGTTCCACAGGCTACGCCCAAGGAAGTATCGATCAGGAGCCCTTGTCGTGACAGTTGGGCCTCCACACGTTTTTATTGAATTGCGAGGAAGTCTCGAGCGAGAGCGCCCTGCTTGAGTTTGGGTGCCTCTGTGGCCAGGGTCTCGGAGTAAACTGTGAGGAAGCATCGAGCTTGCATTCCGAAAAGGCTCGACCGAGAGCGCCGTTCGTAAATTTCTGGGCCCTCTCTGGCCGGGGCGTTTCGGTGCAAATTGTGAGGGAATATAGAATGGGTTGCCGTTGTCGTCGTGGTTAAGCCTCCAACACGTTGAATGCAGTGCAAGGAAGTCTCGAGCGAGACCGACGTTCCTGACTTTCGGTGCCTTTCTTGCCAGGGCGTCTCACAGGAAGTATCGAGCGGGAGCCCTTGTCGTCATGGCCGGGCCTCCGTCAACAAGTGCAAGGACGTCTCGAGCAACAGCGCCGTGCTTGAGTTTGGGGGCGTTTCTGGCCAGGGCCTCTAGGAGTAAATTGTTAGGCTTATCGAGCGGGAGTCGTCGACGTCGCAGTTTGGTCTCCACCAACTTCATTGCCTTGAAATCCATTGGCCTGCAAGGAAGTCTCAACGAGAGCGCCGTCCCTGAGTGGTGGGCCCTCTCTGGCCAGGGCGTCTCGGAATAAATTGTGAGGTAGTCTCATGCGGTGGCCATTGTCGTCCCACTTGATTGAATTGCAAGGAAGTCTCAACGAGAGCGCCGTCCCTGAGTTTGGGGCCTGCTCTGGCCAGGATCTCTCGGAAATAGATTGTGAGGATGTATCGAGAGGTAGCCGTTGTCGTCGCAGTTGGGTCTCCACCTACTTGGTTGGATTGCAAAGGAGTCTCAAACAGAGCGCCGTTCCTGAGTTTTCGGCCCTCTTTGGCCAGGCCTTTCGGAGTGAATTGTACGGAAGTGTCGAGCGGGAGCGTTGTTGTTGCTGGTGAAATATCATGTCTCAAGAATAGTTATTGATGATGTCACTCTCTGGTGCCCACTTGGTTCCCAACCATCTCTTGGTGTTGGGTCCTCGTTTTGTAGAGACAGCGCCCGCGTTCCTACCGCTGCCCCCCCCCCTCCCCATCCATCCTTGCATTTGCCTTCCGCACCAGCCAACAATTTCTGCACATTCTTCACGCTTCGTGGACCCATCGGGAGCTCCACCGAGGGCCCCAGTGGCTGCGCTCGCATGGCACCACCGCACCCATGTCGGCACACTTCGCACACGTTTTGTGGCCCCATGCGGAGCTCCACCGAAGGCCCGCTGCGCTCGCATGGCACCACCGCGCCCACTTCGTCTCACCCCTCACACGCTTCGCCGCCCCATACGGAGCTCCACCGAGGGCCCCAGTGGCTGCGCTCGCATGGTACCACAGCGCCCATATCGGCACACCTTTCACACGCTTCGTGGCCCCATAGGAATCTCCACCGACGGCCCCAGTGGCTGCGCTCGCATAGCACCACCGCAACCACGTCGGCGCACCCCTCACACGTGGCCCCATAGGGAGCCCCACCGAGGGCCCCAGTGGCTGCGCTCGCATGGAATCGCCACACCAATGTTGGCGCACCTCTCACACGTTTTGTGGCCCCATAGGAATAGGAATCTCCACCGAGGGCCCCAGTGATTGCGCTCGCATGGCACCACCGCGCCCATGTCGGCGCACCACTCACACGTTGATCAGCCCCGTATGGGAGTTCCGCCCGCTCAACCTTGCCGCCCGGGCTTGTCCGCCCGACCCGCCCGATAGGGTCCGCCCGCCCGACACGCCCGTCTGGCTCTGCCACTTGTTTTCTGCTCCGATCCCCCTCCTGTTAATCTTTCTCATGCTCCATCCTTCTCCCGCCCCCTTGTCCCTTCTTTCCATTATCCCTCCTCTTCCCCTGTTCTAGGGGCTGCGCCAACTACACGTGGCAGGTAAGGAAGATACACCCCCAAGGGGGCACGGTCGAAGACGAAGAGGGTGGGTATCGAGGGTTCGGGATATACGTGTTGAACAGTTCTAGAGCAGATAAGAGCGAACAGTCTTAAAATGATTGTTGCTGTTGCTTGGGACACAGTTTGGGCGCACTCGCGAAACGCTTGAGCATGAGCCTCCAGTTCGAAGGACATGTAGCCGCCTGATCCGAGGCGAGAACGCCAGAGCGCATTGAGGGGTCCAACAATAATAAGCGTTGAGTAACTTATTCAGCAACCATTTTACCCTCATGGGGCATGCTTCTACATGCCACATGCATCCATCATGATGCAACCCACCTCCTGGGAGAACTACATAAATAGAGGGACTTGTGTTCCCTCACCCAGATATCCCGCTCAAGGAGGTCGAGCCAACTCTTCCCCGAGGCACTTTCTACGACCTTCAGCTAGGGAGTTTCAGGCGGAAGCCTTGGTTTTGTTGGAGGGCCGGCATCGAGCAAAAGCGCCAGTCATGAGTTGTAAGCACGTAAGCATCGAGCAACACGATATTCGTGTAGAATGGCTGGCTTGCAGCGCAAGGCGTGAGCACCACCCCTGAGTCAAAAGCAAAGAAGTACAATTGGAGGACTGGCTATCGGCGGCGAGCAGACAGCGCTTCTCCTGAGCCAAATACATAGAAGTGTCGAGCGGAAGCGTTAGTTTTGTTGAAGGGCCAGTTTTCGGCGGAGAGCAAGAGCGCCAATGCTAAGCAAAAGTTGAGGAGATATCGAGCGGGAACGTCGTTGTTGTAGGTGGGGCCGTTTGCGGCGCCGAGGCGAGAGCGCCAGTCTTGGGTCAAAAGCAAAGACGTATCGACCAGGACCGCTGGTTCTGTTTGAGGGCTGGTTTTCGGCGGCGAGCAAGGAGCAAGAGTACCGGTCCTGAGTAGAAAACGCGGGACGGCGTCACGACCACACCCAGGGGCCGAAGCCAAAAGGTTGACCAGTGCGCTAGGAACGACAGGAAGAAGACCCACGGCAGCAGGAGCGGGAGCATCCACGTGTTCACCACGATGCCGAGAGCGTCAGACGTCGCTGCAAAGGTATAAAGGTGTGGCGCCAGCAGGATGCGAGGCGCGGTCCGGCTGGCCGTGAAAGGGGCTCACGGGGCTGCGTCAGTGCACGTGGGCTGCAGCAAATTGCTGCCACATTGAGCCCCCAGGGTGCGAACGCAGCAGGGGCCGGAACGCCAACTCCCATCGCCAGGCGAAACGCGTGAGGCGTGGGGGAGGAGGCCAGCCACGAGCCGCCAGGCCTGGCCGGTGCACGCATCACAGCTGGGCGGGGCGGAAGACATTCGACCACAGGGTCAGCCAGGCGGGGGCGAGGAAGTCGTGCACAGGATGAGAGGAGAGGCGTGAACAGTACACGAGAGCAGGCGTCCCTCCTCTCACGACGCCTAGAAAATATTTGCCCCACTCGCCTCGCCCACTCCCGTTCCCTCCCTCCTGTCCTCTCCGGACAAGAATTTGGGCTGAGCGTGTCGCGCCGCCAGTTCTGGCACACCACGCCTCGGCGCGGCACGCTAACCACGTCCCAGTCCCAAAGCATGAACGTCCCGAGTTTTTCCGAGCCTCCCGCCCCGCGGAGCTGAGCGAAACGAGATCCGCTCGCAGGGCATAGCGTGTCGCCGGAACCGCCGCCGCGTGACGCCAAACAAAAGTTCCTGACCGTACTTATCGTCCCTCCCTCCCTCCTTCCCTCCTTCCCTCCCTCCCTCCCTTCCTCCCCCCTTGTCATCCTGTCATCCCTCATGTCCTCCTGCCCTCCCCCATCCTCTTCGTCCCTTCATTTCTCTCCCTCCACGGCCCGTTGTGGGGAGGCGAGCGGACGCGCTGGACATGGGCGACAGGCTCGCGTCGTCGTCGGCCGCAAAGAAGGGCGGCGCGTCTGTGGACGGGCGCCGCCGGGGGGGGGAGGGCTTCGAGCGGCCTCCGAGGAGTGGAACTGCTGGCCGCGGGTAAGGGCAATGTTAGGGGTGGATGGGTTTCGGGACGTGTTCGTCTGCTCTCGGCGACTTTCTGGCCTTGGGATGCCCTTCAGCGGCTGGGCCTCGCCAAAAGCGTTCCGGGGGTACCCGAATAGTCCCGAACGGCCGCCAGAGAGCCGAGTTAGGACCCGAAGAACAAGGGGCAGCGTTAGGGGAGGATAGTTCGGGCGAGCAGGGCGCGAAAGACAAGACGGTGAAAGAAGGATAACCTTGGGCTCGGGAGGGGCTCTGGTTTTCGGGACCGTCCTTGGACCCAGATCGCCGACAGACTGAAAAAGACAAGGCGGAGATTTCTTGTTTTCGGCCCCTCGGGGCCCTTGCCAGGCCCCAGGACTGTGAAAAGTCGGCTCAGGATGAAAAGTTTGCTTGGGGAAGGAGTCCATACTTCTGGGGGCCCCGGATTGGGGAAAGACTATCCTGGCGAAAGACCCGACCATATGCAGTCGTGAGCGACGCAGTTGTGAGTATCGTCTTCGGTGGAGCTCCTTGTATGGACACGAAACGTGTGATGGATGTGGCAACATGGGCGCGGTGGTCGAATGCGAACGCGTGTGGGGGGTGAGCCGGCACTAAGGCGCGTCGCCAGCCGAGCAGGTCTGCCTCAGCACCAAGGGCAAACGGCGGCGCACGGGCGGAACGGACAGCCGACCCCGCAACGCTCCCCCTAGCCTCCTGGATGACCTCCCCAGCGTCAATCCTCCGGCTCGCCCCCACCTGAATGTGAGAGCCACTGCCAACTTGTAGGCAACCACGCACATCCATCCTGACAAGACGAACGGAAGTGCTGACAACACAATCGTACGCGTCATGGTGGCGTTTACCCGGACAGTCTCTCCAGAGGTGGATGAGCGTTGAAGGACATGGACGGCAAGTAACGTTGCCTCCTCGCTACGCGAGCCCAAGAAAGGCATGGGACCCCCCTTTTCTGACCCCAGAGCCTGGCCTGAGGCGTGCTGCCAAGGGGGAGCTGCCCCGGCCAGTCCTGTTAGCGGACGCTCTGGGAGACGGCGCAGCCCCGGCAGCTCCTCTCTGCCGACCATCAGCGCGCCCCCTTCCCGCCAGCCCCAATCGTGCGGAGGCACCACTGGCTGAGCAGCCCGACGCCGACGCCTCGCAGGCCGCGGAAGAAGAGCCAGCGCGCAAAACCCCCCAGGACAGACGAGCAGTGCGGCCCAGGCGCCTCCCAAAGGTGGCGCGGACGAGGCTCCGCGGAGAGGGCCCCGCCCTGGAGACCAGAGCCGGCACCTCGCCAACCGCCCCCTTCCGCGTCGCCCCCGCCCCAGTCCGACAACACGGACAAGCTCTGCTACAAGCCAAGGCACCAGGTGACCTGGTACCCGACCTGGAACTACCGAGCCGACGCAAGGGAGGACCGGAGAGCAGTGGTCAACCGCCTCAAGAAAGAATGTGGCCCCATGCTGGCCATCCGCTGGAACGCCATCTGCGACCAGGAGTGCGGACCCCACTCTGCCAAAGACCCCCAGCGTCACCATTCGGATCTGTGCCAAGGTTTCGTGCGGACCTCAGCGAAGCCACTTACGACGTACGCAGGCTTTGCCGGAGGAAAGGCGTCCAAGTCGATTGGATTGCTGAGTGGTATCGAGAACTTGACAAGAGGAGACAAATCGCTGAGCTTGCCAAAGGCAAAAGGAAGGAGGGCTTCGCCGCATGGGAAAGGGAAGCGGCCGGCGGACTCCTCTTGGCCCAGCAATGACCCTTCCCGCCAGCGCTGGCCAGCCTCTAGCAGCCACCTTTGGTAGCCCTCGCACAGCTGCCCTGCCTCCCCGACCTCTGCTGAGTTTGACGACCCAGCCCTGGCAGTGGCCATCCTGGCCGCCGCCCGCCCCCCCTCGCCTTCGCGGCTGTTCTACATTGTGCACCTATCCGGTGCCCCCCCGCAGGCCTCCAGCTCGCGCTCGGGGCCTGCCTCGCCACCCTCCCCCATGCCTTCGCGGCTGCTGCACATCGCGCACCTGTGCGGTGACCTCCCCGCAGGCCTACAGCTCTCGCTCGGGGCCTGCCTCCTCCCGCAGCCGCCGGCAGGGCCACCTCGCCATGGAGTTGGCGCGCCTGCGCCACTTTCCGCGCCCTGGTGGGGCTCTCCCGCTGGCTGGCGGCTCTTGGCCGGTGCCCACCTCTGCTGCCCCACTTCGGTCTCGCTGAGCTGGTCTCGCCGTCTACTCGCGGCCTCCGGGCCGCCCCTCTCTGTCCGCCTCGGGGCGCCTTGCCCTGCCCCGCCGCCCGCCCCCTGCTTCCTGGGGCGTCGGCATTCTGCAGGTTTTGTCCAGGCGTTGCCTGCAGCACCCCGCTGGCCCTTGCCGCGCTCCGCTGGCCGGGCGACGCTCGCCGCGTTGCCAGTGTCCTGCCCTTCTGCTTGGTTTTCTGGCCACCTCCCCAGCACCGGCCACCGGTGTCCCGGCCGTTGCTGCTCCCGTGGCACCGCGCCCTCTGTCGGCATTTGCCCAGTTGGCCCATTGGCCTTGTAGCCCACCTTGTTTGCTCCACCTGGCCCGCCGCCCCCCCTTGGGCGCGGCCTCCTCGCGCCATCCGCCCCCAGCCGGCGTTCCTCCGCCGCTCGCCGCCGCCCTTCTCCACGCTTGTGCTTCGTTGGCCCGCCTGGACTCGGCGCTCGCACTTTTGGTCTCGGCACCCGCGTTGGTGTTCTGAGCGTCGCTGTTGCTGCATCTCCTTGCCTCGCCGTTGGCCGGGGCCGCGCCTTAGCTTCGGCTTTCGCCTCGTCTGCGCTCTAGGCCCGCCGCCCCCCCATTTGGCGCGGCTACCGCTCCTTCCCGCCCTGACTTGCAGCGCCGTTGCGCGTCGCCGGGCCGCATCCTCTCTTCCACGCCTTGCGCCTCGCAGGCCGTCCTGGTCTCGGCGCTCCCCCGCCTTGGCAGTCGATCGCTGGACCCCACCATATGGTTCGGCGGGTCGGGTCTCTGCTTTGCTTTCCCTGCCCCCCCTCCCGCCGCCCTGCCGCGGGCTGCCTCCTTTAGCTTCAGCTCAGTGCAGCGCAGTGCCGACGCTGGTCTTCCCCCTCGGCGCCCTCTTTCGCGGCGCCTTCGTGCCTGCCCGCCTTTCACCTCTCGACTGCCCGCGCCTCGCGGGCCCGCAGGTCTCGGCGCACTGGCCCATCCCCGACCGCACCGCCTGGTTCACTGGGTCGGGCCTCTGTCACGTTGTGCTTCTCCCCCACTGGCCGCCCAGTCTGCTGGGCTGCTTCCCCCCCCCAGCTTCAGCTCAGTGCAGCTCAGTGCCGGCGCTGGTCCCCCCCTCGGCGCTCCCCCCGCCGCAGTCGGCGTCTCTGAGTGGACCCAGCTTTCTCTTCCCCTGTCGCGCCGAGGCTCCTCCTCCTCCTCCGTGCATTGCGGTTTCAATTTGCATACAGCGCGCCCCCTGTTGCCAATCCGCCGGAGCAGTCGCCCTCTGCCCAGCCGCCGAAGCGAAAAGTGCCATGGGTGAGCCGACATGGGTACGGTAGCGCCATGCGAGCGCAGCTGCTGGGGCCTTCGGTAGAACTAGCTCCCTATGGGGCTACGAATCGTGTGAGAGTGTGCCGACATGAGCGCGGTGGTGCCACGTGAACGCTGGCATTGAGGCCTTCGGTGGAGCTCCCTATGGGGCCACGAAACGTCTGAGTGGTGTGCTGACATGGGCGCGACAGTGGCATGCGAGCGCCGCCATTGTGGCCGCTGGTGGACCTCCCTATGGGTCCACGAGCTCCCTATGAGGCCACGAAGCGTGCGAAGGGTGTGCAGAAATGAGCGCGGTGGTACCATGCGAGCGCCGCCTCTGGGGGCTTCGGTAGAACTAGCTCCTTATGGGGCTACGAGGCGTGTGGGAGTATGCCGACATGAGCGTGGTGGTTCCACGTGTGGACGTTGCCATTGAGGCCTTCGGTGGAGCCCCCTATGGGGCCACGAAACGTGTGAGTGGTGTGTTGCCATGGGCGCGACAGTGGCATGCAAGTGCCGCCATTGTGGCCCCTGGTGGACCTCCCTATGGGGCCACGAGCTCCCCATGAGACGAAGCGTGTGGAGGGTGTGCAGAAATGAGCGCGGTGGTGCCATGCGAGCGCAGCCACTGGGGCCTTCGGCGGAATTCCCTATGGGGCCACGAAGCGCGTGAGGGGTGTGTTGACATAGGCGCGGTGATGCCATGCGAGTTCAGCCATTGGGGCCCTCCACGAACCGCGTGAGGGGTGCAAATGGGCGTGGTGGTGCCATGCGACGGCAGCCATTCGGGCTCTCGGTGGCGCTCCCTACGGGGCCACGAAAAGTGTGAATGTCGTCGTCGTCGTCAGTCCCAAAAGACATGGAGGAACGAATAAAGAAAAAGAAACGTCGTAGTTCAGTTGACTCCCTTCCCTTCTTCCCTTCCCTGACCGCCGGGGGGGGGGTCGACGGGGTGGGGGGTGGGGGGTACGGGGGGAGGGTTAAATTAGCCAACTCGAACGAGCCAGAGGGTTCCGTCCACTCCCACCCGCCCTCCCACAACATAAGAAGCAAGTGCGTCGCGTCCGACGCCTGTCGCTCATCTTATATCGTGGGCGGCACGTGGGACCTACGGCCACGACAGCGACCATGACGAGTACGACGCGGACGATGACTCTGGTGGCGAGGATGAGACGGAGGACGACGATCACCGACGTCCTTTTCGCAATGCCATTTGCACTGTCGTCGCCGGGTCGGCTCAGCTCCGAGTGCACCCCGTCCCCCGAGAAACCCGGCCCCGCTGCCCAGCAGTCCCGCCATGGAGACGCTCGGACAATTCGCCGCCGGCGCCGCGGCAGCCGACAACGGCCGCGACGCTACAACGTCGCCGACGCGTAAAGGTGACTTTTCGCCAGGGGGACCTTTTGTGCGCTGCTTTTTGGCCCTCGGGGGGGGCCTTCTTTGCCGCGGCCGCAAGGGTCTGGGGGTCGATTTTGGTTTGATTTGTGCGCACCAAAGGTCACTGTTACCATAGGCTTCTCTTACGTGGACACGACAACGGGCGCGCCGGCGGCGATCCGCACTTGTTCGAGGCATTATGACTTGCCGCCCGCCCAGCTTCTCAACCCGACGGACCGCAGCGTCTACGACAAGAAAGTCCATGTTGACGAGCAGGCGTCCCCGCGCGATGTGCGCCGCGTCCCATTCCCGCCACGCGACTCGCAGCGCCGACGAGGAGAAACTACATATTGGCAAGAAAAACGTCGACGTTGCTGTGTTTTTTGACAGGTCGGACGGGGGGGGTCCCCCGTAGGGTTGGCCAGGCGTCCGCGCGCGATTTGCGCCACGCATTATTCCTGCTACACTTTTCGCAGCGTCGACGACAAGAAAGTCCATGCTGACGAGAAAAACGTTGATTTTGTATCGTTTTTGATGGGCAGGACGCGACCACCCGCTTGGGGTTACCCAAGCGATGTTCATTCCTTCCCATTCCTGTTGCACGTTTCGCAACTCGACGACATGTTGGCGAGAAAAAACTGGCTTCTTGTTGTTTTTTGACAGTCAGGACGGCGGGGTTGCTATCGGCCGGCTAGGTGGGGATGTGGGGGTGCTTCATCATAAGAAGTACGGATAAACGGGGGTGCGGGGAGACGGGGGGGGTGTCTCGCGTCAGATTACCGCCCCAGCCCCGGCTCCGACCCCGGCCCTGGCCTCAGGGTCCCATGAAGGTGCCAGGGAGTCCCGGGGGAGGTCCCGCCTTCAGGGTCGGCGGCACCAGCCGTAAGGCCTTCACATTGTACTAAAATCCGTTGCGTTTTCATCGCGCATGTGCGAATATGCGAGGATTGTCGCTCAATTCTCGATCCTCCAGCAACCTCAGAATCCACCCTGTGGCTGGCTCCCTACATGCACCCAGCTGGCCAACCAAGAGCCATCGCGACGATGAAAAGGCGTTGAGCGGTTCAAGTGAGTTAGCAGCCCTAACTGAGGGCAGACACCTCCACGCTGCGCCCTCGGACGAGCAGCGGAGGACTGGCTTTGCTCCCGCCCGCCCAGATCACACTTGGGTCGTGCAGCCATCGTGCTACCCCCAGGAACGCCGATAAGGAACCAAGGTGCTCCTGGCCACGGAGAGCCTCGGCCATGAATAAGCTCCCGGATCCAGACCCCCAAATATCGGGTGGCGTGTCCCCAACCATCCTGTGTTGGGCCCTCGTCTTGAAAAGACAGCGCCCCGCGTCTCCTCTCCTCTCCTCTCCTCTCCTCTCCTCTCCTCTCCTCTCCTCTCCTCTCCTCTCCTCTCCTCTCCTCTCCTCTCCTCTCCTCTCCTCTCCTTCCTCCTCCTCCTCCTCCTCCTCCTCCTCCTCCTCCTCCTCCCACCCTTGCCTCTGCCCTCCGCATGTCTCTGTTTCGGCACACCCCTCACACGCTTCGTGGCCCCATAAAGGAACCCCGCCGAATGCCCCAGTGGCTGCGCCCGCATGGCACAAGCGCGCCCATTTCGGCACACCCTTCACACGTTTCGTGGCCACATAGGGAACTCCGCCGAGGGTGCCAGTGGCTGCGCTCGCATGCCACCACCGCGCCCATGTCGGCAGACCCCTCACACGCTTCGTGGCCCCATAGGGAGCTCGACCGAAGGCTCCAGTGGCTGCGTTCGCATGCTACCGCCGCACTCATTTCGGTACACCCCTCACGCGCTTCGTGGCCGCATAGGAAACTCCTCCGAAGGTCCCAGCGGCTTTGCTTGCATGCCACCACCGCACCCAATTCGGCACACCCGCCACACGTTTCCCGGCTGCACAGGGAACTCCGCCGAGGGCCCCAATTGTTGCGCTCGCATTTCACCGCCGCGACGACGACGAGGAAGACGACGACAGCGTCTCACGCACGCCAAAGAGTCGGCGGATTAGTTCACGCTGGCTTGTTTGTCTAGCGTGGTCGTCGGCAGGCGTGGTAGGGATCGTCGTGGGAGCGCCGTCGTCGCCACAGCTGGGCTCGGCCGCAAACGCTGGACATGTTACAGTGCAGCAGGCTGCTGGGTTCCGACGCACGCGGGGGCACCAGAACACATGCTTCTGGCGGCATTGCCAATCAACGGCCACGGATCGAATCGACGTTGGTTGGGAATTTTTCCAGGACGTTCATCATTCATCTAATTGCTCGCCAGCCTCATCGCGGGTCTGGTTCGCCAGGCTTTCGGCCGAATCGCTCGCCAATCCCCACCGATGTAATTCGCAAGATGCTCGCCGATCGAATACACAACATGCACATTATGTGGAAGACCGAGGCGGGCGATCGATCGCCCTTGCATGAAGAGATCGGCAGATTGTGTCTTTCCATAATACGCATCAGGCATTGGACCTTGGATGGGGGACTGGATCATACATGGCTGGTCAGCTGATGCAGGGCTCAGTGATGAATCGTCGATGGTTTTGCGCATGCGTAGTTGGTTTGGTCGGTCGAAGACGTCCATGTCTGGAGGGGAGCTGGCTGCGGGCTGACTTGGCATAGAGGATTAGAGGGAACGTTCCCAGAGCATTGAAGGAGGAGATCTGTGGACCGGAGGACTCCATCGTAGACTTGGTGACCGCGGAGCGCGAGCGCTGGGAGGAGGAGAAGCAGGCCGCTTGTCCAAACAGCCCGCGCGCTAGCCTGAGCGAGATGTGCAATCTTGGACGACCTTCCCCGCTCAGAGGGCACACAATCGCCCCAGGATGGCAAATCCGTTTCCGATCGTTATCTACCACCCACCCTTTGCCACGCCGAGCGGAGACGGCTGGCAAGTGGATGCGGAAGATATGGGGGAGGGGCCCAAGTGACGGCGACACGAGGGAGCATAGCGCAAGTATAAATAGACCAGCGCGTGGGCCAAACAAAAATGATACAACACCATGACAAGGAACCAGCGATCTCGGGAACAGCAGTCGACAGCCAGACCGAACAAATATTTGGTGGCCAGGTGAATATGGAACACTTGGGAAGAATCGGGCCACGCAAATCCCCAATGGACAGGCGCAACGGGAGCAGACAGGCAACAGCGGTACTGCACAAATAAATGACACCGTCGGGCAAGTCTCAAGTCAGCTATATCAGAACCAGCACTGGTCGCGAACCATGCGAAATTGGACCAGCCAGAAGGACTGTGGAACACCAGAGCCAAGAAGATCATTTTTGGCGGCCAGGCGCATCAGCTGGGAACCACCTTATTAGCTGAACCGAAAAACTCCCGCTTGCCAGGTGCAACAGGAACAGCCCGCGACAGCCAGGAACATCCGAACGACGAAGATCACCGACGGCCACGGTCAACCCCAAACAGTGAGCCTGTGCAACTTGTTCAACGCAATGTATGCTGTGCAATCTATGGGGTCCAGGCCACGGGGAGCAATTCATGCGCTGCACCTCATGGGGTGCACGTTGTTGGTTGTAAGATATGCGAAGCGATCTATGCAGTGCAATTAATTCCTGTTCGCAGTGAGTTGTCCACTCCACTGCTCGCGCAAACATCCCACCCACCCACCCGCAACTTGGTTTGCGAAATCTCTTAAGACCGTGAGGTGGGTACCAAATGGCACTTGGCAACGACAGCAACGCCGACGACGAAAGCGACAACGACGACGACGACGACGCCGACAACGACGACACCGACGACGACGACGACGACGCCGACACCGACGACGACGACGACGGTGACAACGACGACGACGACGACGATGACGATGCCGCCGACGACGACGACGGACGACGACACCGACGACGACGACGACGACGACGTCAACGACGCCGACGACGACGACGACGACGACGACGACGACGACGACGACGACGACGGCGACGACGACGACGACGCCGTCGTCGACGACGACGACGACGACGACGCCGACGCCGACGACGACGACGACGACGAAGACGACGAGGACGTCGCCAACGAAGACGACGACGAGGGAGGAGGGAGGACGACGACTGCGACAACGACGACAACGACGAGGGAGGAGGGAGAACGGCGACGACGCGAACGACGAAAAAGGAGGAAGGATGGCGACGACCACGACGACAACGACGAGGGAGGAGGGAAGACGACGACGACGACAACGACGACGACGACGACGACGAACGAAGAAATAGGAGGGACGACGACGAGACGCCGACGACGGACGACGACGACGACGACGAGGGAGGAGGAGGAAGGACGACCACGGCGACAACGACGACGGAAACGACCACGACGCCAAAGAGGACGACGACGACGAACACGAGGAAAGACAGAGGACGACGTAGGCGACGACGACGACGACGACGAGGGAGGAGGGAGGACGGCGACGACGACGACGACGACGACGACAACGCAAGAGCGCGCGCGCACGCTTTTGTTGAAAAGCCGTGTTGAGAAACCTTGTGATTTTGTAGGCTTCTTGGAAACACGATGTTGACATTCTTCCGAAACCGATGGGTTTTGAGGATTTCGGCATACGCGCGCGACGACGCGCGCGTCTGCACTTCGTCCCATTTTTTTGCAGAGGATTCTCGCGACGGCACACGCGCAAGGGCGTTCGACAGATTTCGACATGCGCGCGCGCGAAGCCCGTTTGGTAGCATTTTGTGAAAATCTTGGAAACCAATGGTTTTCTTAAGATTTCGCAAGAGCTCGCGCGTAAGCTTTTTTGGCAAATCAGTGTTGCGAAACCCTGTGTTTTTCTTTGTTTTGGGGAAACTCGATTGCGAAATCCTTGCGGGACCGAAAGTTTTTGAAGGATTTCGGCATGCGCGCGCGACGACGCGCTCGTGCGCACTTCGTCCCATTTGTTGCAAGGGATTCGTGAAAAAGTGCTATGTTAGAACAAAAAATGTCCCGCATAGTGTTTTTCACAAGGGAATCTCAGGGGGGGGAACCTGGCCCCCCGGTGATAGTGTAAATTCATATTTAGGATGGACTTGTGGTCAGAATCATGTATGATTTACATACTCGAAAGGGGGACCGATAACGCCTGGGGGGGGGTAGAGCCTATTTTGTTTTTAGAAAGGAGAATCTAAGCGTGCAGGAGTGAGCACTATCAAGGGCCGATGGGAGCCACAGGAATCCATAGGAACCCATTGGAACCAAAGCAGCAACAAGTAAGTGCAACACGCGTGGCCAGGTGGGAAGCCATAGGGAGCCAAGCGGCCACACACACACAAAAAAAAAAAGTGCGATACGTAGAGCCAGCGGGGGCAGAAGCCACAGGAAGCCAGAGGAAGACAAGCGGCCACCTGCAAGTGCGACGTACAGGGCCAGTGGGGGGATAGGACACCATAAGAAGCCAAGCGGCGACCAGAAGGTGCGACGCGCAGGGCCAGCGGGGAAGACAGGATGTCAAGCGGCCACTCTCCTCCTTCACTTTCGGCTCCCCTCTCCTAGTCCTCTTCCGGATCCCCTTCTCTTCCTCTTTCTCCACCCCTAGTTTTTATCAACAGCTTGTCTTTGTCGCACCACCAGACGTGTCGCTGGAGTGGTCCGGGCGTTTCGCTTGAGACGTCATCGCATTAGACCTTAAAGTTTTAAGTTCCCAACATTTACACGGATCTAGGGCTGGTCGTGTTTGAATAGGGTTCTCGCCGTAGTTCCGCGCACACTTATCGTAAGACATAGCAAGAGCCAAAATGGGGTTTCGCAGTTTGGGAACACGACGTTTAAGCATGTGCAACAGCTACAAGGATTGGCCTCGAGGTTTTTCACCATGGGGTTTTCGATCCATTTTTTCGAAATGTGAGTATTTACCAGAAGGCCAGAATCTTCCAACATTTATACGGATGGCGGGCGGTGCCTCTTCAAAACGGGGGTCACGCTTCAGATGTCGCCAAATTGCATTCCCCGACGTTCAGATTCGGGCAGCAGCAACACGGGATGTAGGAAGATGTTTTTTCAAAATTGGGTTCGCGCGTGCGACATTCGCAAACTGTTTTACCATGCATTCCAAGATCGTGCAACAATTCTACGGATGGATAACAGTTTATTGTTCTACAGGGGCTGTCGCCTGATACGACATCACAAGTATGACCAGAAGTTTGACAGCGTGTACCTGCAAACCGGGTGGGGGCGTTCTTCTTCACAACGGGGTGTTCGTTTCATATTTGTTGAATGTGTTTACAAGCAGCTACACGGACGGAGTCTCACAATGGGTTTCTTGATATAGATTTCCATACATGCGACCACCATACATTACGAATGTGCGCAACAGCCCACACGGATGGAGGGCAGGCCATTTGGTCAATTTGGGGGTCACTTGTGGTTAAGTGTATAATCAGACGTTCAAAAATGCATTACATCTATGTACACGGATGGAGGGCGATGATGTTGCACAACGGGGTTATCGGTGGGTATACTTCGAATTTCTGCTTACCAGTTATTCAAAAGTGTCCAACAGTTAAACCGCTACACGGATATATTGCAGCGCATGTTTCAAAACAGGGTTGACGTTTGAGATTCTGTCACACGTCACTACGGTATGTGAATAACTGCGTTACCGCTACACTGGTTGAGGGCGGTACTTTTGCTTAACAGCATGTTTCTTCGAGACGACCCCAGATGATACAACCGTACGTTCAAAAATGCATAACAGCACGAGGATGGAAGACGATGTTTCAAAACGGGTCTCTCACTTGATATCGCATTAGTTGTGATGGCCCGAAGTTTGACCTATCGCACCTGCTACACTGATCGAGGGCGGTTCCTGTTTTAAAGCGGTCGCAATAGTTGTAGTTTGAAGGTATGAGTCAGCTTCGTGTTGAAACCCGGTTTCCCCCAAATTGTTTTCACATCGGGCGTCCGTTTTTTTCAAGGAGGCGTTCCACGCGGCGAAGCAAAGTAACGGTTGCACGTATTAATGAGACGCGGATTGGGCACGGGGGGTGTATCGCAGCATCGTTCAAACAGATTGTTTGTATTGTTGTCTTCCTCTCCCTTCCTCTCTCCGCACCATCTACACAGTTGCAGAAATTGATTGCGAGCCTAGATAAATCCCAGTGTGGTTTACCATTGCGCAGTCATCTATTGTTGTGGTCGTGTTGACCTTCGTTATAGAACCAATTGGTTTCCCACCATCCCTGTCATTGGTGGCACTAGCTTGCCCAAGTCTCACGTCTGCCGCTTGGCTATAGAAGCATTACCATGCCAGCCCAAGTGTTGAACCTGTATCTTGACCGTGGGACCGTTAAAAATCACAAGGACGGAGGGCGACATGCGGCTATCATGGTGTAGCGTCGCGCAGATTCGCTTGCAAGATTCCCAAAACAGCTGCACAGATGTGAGGCGGTTCCTTGTCAAAATGCGGTTATCGCATTAGCGTCTTGCACGTCCGTTATGAAGCATTCAAAAATGTGTTGGGAAGGTTTTACGGCCAGTGCCGCCGACCTGGACGACGATGACGACGATGACGACGACGACGACGACGACGACGACGACGACGACGACGACGACGACGACGACGACGACGACGACGGCGGCGGCGGCGGCGGCGGACGACGACGACGACGACGACGACGACGACGACGACGACGACGACGACGACTACGGCGGCGTCGGCGGCGACGACGACGCTGACGTGGGGCAGAGTCCTCAGGGATGTTTCGTGGGGCCTCGTCGGAGCGCGCTCGTAGGCCTCTGGAGGGCAGGTTGGGGGCATTTGGGGAGCATATTGGGGGCCTTCTGGGGGCCGCTTGGGGGTCTCTTCGGGCTTCCTGGGGAACCTCTTGGGGCCTCTTGTGGGCCTCTTGGGGCCTCCTTGGAGCTTCTCGGGGCCGAGGGCTCGAAATGTTCGTTCGGGCTCCCATGTGGCCATCCTCTTGGATCCGTTTTGGGGGCCTCTGGGACCGTGTGGAAGGCCTCTAGGGCTGCCTTAGGGCCTCTTGTGCCGATCTGGGTCTTGGAGCGTCGGAAAGCCGAGAGGGTGAGAACGCCAGAGTCTTTCAAAAACCTGAGGAACATCATTAAAGTTTGCTTGGCGGGGCCCTCTTGGTGTGCTCTTGAAGGCCTCTTCGAGAGTCTTGGCAGCCGTTTGGGTTGTGAGGAGGCTTTCCCTGGCGTCTTGGACCGATCGTTCGGCGAGTCGGGGTCCTCTTGGACCGCTTTTGGAACCTGTTGGACTGGGCTGGCCCCAAGACGGCCCAAGACCGCCCAAGTCAGCGCCAGGAGCGCCTGAGAGGCCACCAAGATGACCCAAGAGAGCCCCAAAAGCGCCCAAGATACCTCCAAGACGGCGTCGGAGAGATCCAAGAGGGCCCGAAGACGGCCCAAGAGCGCTCCAAGACGCCCCAAGAGGCTCCCAAGTGGATCCCCGAGAGGCAAGCACAGTCCCACTCCCGAAGGAAAACGTACCCAGGAGGCCCCGAAGACGGCCCCCAAGACAGCCCCAGAGGCCCCCAAGACGGCCCCCCAGTGGGTGTCAAGACGACCCAAGAGAGCCCCAAGACGGCCCAAGAGAGGCACTTGAGGGTCCCCAGAGGTTCCCGAGAGGGCGACAGGAGGTCCCCAAGGCGACCCTGGAGGGCCCCCAGAGGGGACCAACACGGCCCACGCCCGCCAACGGCCCAAGAGGGTCCCCAGGACCGCCCAAAAGGGCCCCAAGACGGCCCAAAAGAGACCAAGAGAAGTACCCCCAGGAAGATCCAGAAATGTAACATGCATTGATGTTCGCAAGGTTGGCGGCTAGATTTTTGTATGTCGCACCCAAGCCTTAACACCAGCAGGGCTCCAACACACTAAGCCAGCGACCTCGCGCCCTCACAAAATAAACGCGCGTTCCGTCCCCATGCCAAGCAGGTGACGGAAAGAGCGAGGTACGAGCGATGTACGTTGAGTTAGGGAGGGGTCCAGGGGAGGGGCGAGGAGCGCGTTGATGGTTGGAATGGCCGCCCTGGCGCAGTTTTCCTTCCATGTGTTTCGAATGAAACGGCCCCCAGGCGGCTCCCATGGCCCGTTTCCTCGTATTTTTCCAGAGTGCCTTACAACGAAGCTTTTTGCATTCGTTGTCGAGTGGGGGGTCGTTCTTGGGAGGTGGGGGGTGGGAAGCCGCCACGAAAGGAATCCCTTTTGCATTCCATCGCAAAAAGAATTCCTTTGTATTCCGTTACAAAAGAATTCCTTTTGTATTCCGCCACAAAGGGAATCCTTCTGTATTCCGTCACAAGAAGAATTCTTTTGTATTCCGCCACAAAAGGAATTCTTTTGTATTCCGCCACACAGGGAATCTTTCTGTATTCCGTTGCAAAAGGAATTCCTTTGTATTCGCTACAAAAGGAATTCCTTTGTATTCCGCTACAAAAGAAATCCCTTTGTATTCCGCCACAAAAGGAATTCCGTTATATTCCTCTACAAAGGGAATCTCTTTGTATTCCGCTACAAAAGGAATCCCCTTGTATTCTGCTACAAAGGAAATTCTATTGAATTTGTATCACTGCCTGAAAACCTGTGTTTTCACAGCTTTTCAGCTATTTTCAATGAAAAACATTGTTTTTTCATTGCCTGGCACAGCTATTCAGCTATTTTTAATAGAAAATATTGTTTTTCATTGCCAGGCTCAGCTATCTTAGTTTTTTTAATGATTTTCCAACTATGGCGTATTGATTTTAATAAAAAGCTGTGAAAACACAGGTTTGTCTTTGATTTTCGAATGAAAAATCAAAGGAAACCCTGTGTTTTCACAACTTTTTTGCTAGTTTCAATGAGAAACGTTGCAAAAAGCTGTGAAAAAAAACATGGTTTTCTTTGCTTTTTCATTCGAAAATCAAAGAAAGCCATATGTGTTCACAGCGTTTCAGCTATTTTCAATGAAAACATTGTTTTTTCATTGCCTGACACAGCTATTCAGCTATTTTTAATAGAAAATATTGTTTTTTCATTGCCAGGCTCAGCTATCTTAGCTTTTTTAATGATTTTCCAACTATGGCGTATGTATTTCAATAAAAAGCTGTGAAAACACAGGGTTTTCTTTGATTTTCCATTGGAAAATCAATGAAAACCATGTGTTTTCACAGCTTTTTATTAAAACCAATACGCCATAGTTGGAAAATCATTAAAAAAAGCTAAGATAGCTGAGCCTGGCCATGAAAAAACAATATTTTTTATTAAAAATAGCTGAAGAGCTGTGCCAGGCAATGAAAAAACAATGTTTTTCATTGAAAATAGCTAAAAAGCTGCGAAAACACAAGGTTTCCAGGCAGTGATACAAATCAAATAGGATTTCCTTTGTAGCAGAATACAAAGGAATTCCTTTTGTGGCGGAATACAAAGGAATTCCTTTTGCGGCGGAATACAAAGGAATTCCTTTTGTGGCGGAATACAAAGGAATTCCTTTTGTAGCGGAATACAAAGGAATTCCTTTTGTAGCGGAATACAAAGGAATTCCTTTTGTAGCGGAATACAAAAGAATTCCTTTTGTAGCGGAATACAAAGAGATTCCTTTCTCTCTCTCTCTCTTTCTCGCTCTCTCTCTCTCTCTCGCTACTACTGCTACTACTACTACTACTACTACTACTACTACTACTACTACTACTACTACTACTACCAACACTAGTACTACTACTACTACTACTACTACTACTACTACTACTACTACTACTACTACTACTACTACTACTACTACCATTACTACTACTACTACTACTACTACTACTACTACCATTACTACTACTACTACTACAACTTTTACTGGTTCTAAGAGCACCACAGATCCTGTGAGCACCACAGAGCCCACGAGCACTGGTGCACTATATATTAACCCCGCAATACCTGCATCCACCACAGGTCCTATGAGCACCGCAGAGACGGCGGAGGAGAGCGCAAAGCGCGGAAATCTCACTGATCAAGGGAAATCTCGTGCTATTTTCCTCGCGTCTGGTCTGCAGAGAAGCTGGTAGCTAGCAGCTACCCTAGGAATGCTGGCGAGCAGTCAGCTTAGGGTGAGGACGAGGAGGAGAGGGAGGAGAGACGACACTTGATGGCGAGCAGCCATCTTGAGACTCATAGCCGGTCCCCGTCTGGAGTGAGGAGAACAACCAAAGTGCTTTGAGGTACTTCAGAGACAGCCGTAATATTGTCCAGCATTGAACTTACCACGCATTGCACCTCATCAAGAAGAATTCCATTCGCCGCCCATTCACCCTTCCACCTCTGAGCGTACCACAGCTCTTCAACAAGACTTGAATCTGTGAGCGCTGCACGTTTCATATAGCAACGTCTGCTCTTGTAAGTTGGAATATCTATGCGGCCGAAAAGACCCTTCGAACCCAGAATAGTACAAGATTTGAACTCATTCCTGAATAGCTTAGAAGGCGTCCCACCAATCTGAGCAGTTGACCGGCCATCAACAGTGAAAGCCCGCATAACCGAATTTATGTTATCCACGCGGCCAATATGGGCATCTGCATATTTGTATGTAGGCCACTTATGCATAGATGTCTCACTAACGATGCAATGCAAGTTGATATCTTTTGCAGTATTGGCGTTCAACTTGTTCTTCGCTGCGGCGGCCAGCAATCCACCATCCAATGCGTGTATCAAATAAGAAATAGCATTTGACGTATGCAAAACCATATTGTCAATTGGAAGCCGAACAGATAATTGTTTCCATCCCTTCTCCTTGCTTGTGCGCACTACAGTATCATTGAAATTGCCATCCAATGCGTCGTCTCCAGCAATTATCCATATATCTTTAATGTCATAAGTGTCCGAAGCGAAACCCTTTGTCGGCTGAGGAGGTGGAATTATCGATTTTGGGTAAACCCTGGCACTAATGTCATAAGTGTCCGAAGCGAAACCCTTTGTCGGCTGAGGAGGTGGAATTATCGATTTTGGGTAAACCCTGACACTGAGATCATCGTCTTCCTCGTCCACCCACGGCCTCTTCTTGCTAGTTAACGGTAAAGATTTAGGCTTCGCTGTCCTCGTGGCTTCTGCATCGGTTGATATGTCCAAGGGCTTGCCATTGGAGCTGGTCTTGAGGTCGCCGAAACATTGTCCCTCGCACTCGTCCTCTGTAGAAGAAGATGATGACGAGCTGTCCTTAATAGTTGCTCTCTGTCCGCCAACTTCATGCGTTGTCTGATAACCACTATAAAAATTCCCAGCGTATTGACACCCATAATAATTGCCAGCATATGGATAATGCATAGGAACGTACACAACTGGTTGAGGATGCGCTGAAGAAGAACCACCGTTTGAATATTGATTATTTGTCTTGGCAAAGGGTCCAGATTCGAGAGCGAGTGCAGCCTCTGGGAACAAACTTTTCCAAATCCCAATTACTCCACCTCCTTTCTTTTTGGCTTCGTGCATTTTTTTCGAAACCTTTAAATTGTGCGTTGCCTTCAAGTCTTTCCATAACTTGTCGCCGAAATCACCCCAGCTTCGGCACCTGGAAATGACTTCGGGCTGGGGGCCCGCACTGCGGATTATACGCTGCAGTTCGTCCATTCGCCGGAATACGGATGTGTCGAACAACGAAAACCTTGAGCCGCAGGTTCTACGGATCAGTTGGAGTCGCAACCGGAATACAAGAGCAGAGGCTGATCCACGACCCAGGCACGGCGCAGGAAGGAGAGCAGGCGATATATTGATAATGATGATAACCCTGATATTGATAAATATGACATTGGAAATGGTGATAATCTGTGTAGCGATGATAATGTGTATGAATGATGGTATTGATTAGAATGAATGATTTTTTTGCGGCGCAACTTGAACAGCGAAACTGTTGTAGGCTGCGCCCCTGTCATTATGAAGACGATCAGTCTTCTTTCGCGCGCGACGCCTGAAGTGAAAGCGAACAGCTTCCTTGTGAGAACAAGCAGTCCTCTTAAAGAAAGGGCCTAATTGTTGATGTGTTTCAACTCGTTTCCAGTGAACGAGAGAGGCTTCATCGCTTGCGTTTCGGCGTGCGCTTCTGCTTCGGCGTACGCTTCTGCTTCGGCGTGCGCTTCTTCACTTTTCTGAGTGACATGCATGTGCCTGGGTAGTCCTTCCTGGAATTCCCCGCTGTGAACTTGTTGCGCCATAAACAGTAATGGTACAAGAAGCATCGGTAGCGAGCGCGCTTCATCTTTGACAGCCAAGCCAATTTGTCCAAACGCGACCGCAACTGTTCCGCCGCCTGAGAGTTCAATGTCTTTTTATGAACAATGGCTGGTGCTTTGCACTTGTGCTTCTTGCTGTGATACCCATCCAGATAACATTTATCGCATAGCGATCCTTCGAAATGCTTAGCGACTACGCAACCACAATCGCACGCGTACTTGCCAACAATCATCTTGGTTTTCTTCATATCAACTAAACATTATTTTTTGTATGCTGTGTTCTCACCGTTCAACATCTCACCCAAATGAAGAATTTCGTTGCCACCTCCCTTGCGGTTCTTCATGTTCACGGTTGCGTAGAGCCCGCCAGTTTGAGTGCGCGCAATCTTGATGTTTTCAATCTGCGTCACTGCTCTGCACCTCGACTTTGATTTCGCCTTTGCTTTAGCAGTGGCATGCATCTTCTTGATGGCTCTTTCCAATCTCTTGGAGTTGGGGCGTCCAGGAAGATTTTTCTTTGCATACTTCTTCTCTGTCTCCGCCAGTTTCCGATTGCATTGGAAATTGCCGTCGGTGACAACGTCAAGTTTACCGCGCGGTTGCTCGTATAACGGATCGTCCCGGGCAGCATTGAAAATCACGTGCAGGCCTTTGTTGTCCACGTCGAAAACTTCGTCGCCATCTGGCACTGGGTCGTTGACATCAAAGTCAAAGACGCCCTCTTGCAAGCGCAAGAAACAAAATATAGCTTGCCAAATGGCACCGCTTAGTTGGTAATTATTCTTTACAGATTGAACTGCTTTACTGGAATTCCCGATGCTGATGTCAGGATACGACAACGATATCACTGCCGCCTCGGCACCCGCCGATACACCTGCGCGACACATTCGATGCCACATCTGCACAAGGTAATTATATGTGAAGCCAAGTTGTGCGTGCACTAGAAGAATTGGGTTGTTATCAGTTTTCGTCATAATGTTTTCCTTTGAACCAGAACGCGCAATGTAGTTTAGTTTGTAACGTAACCCACAAGATCTGTTCGTGCAAAGCTTCGTTGAGTGGCGCACCGTGCTCCACTCAGCTCCGTTCCAAACAGTAGCATCATGCGTCCAGCAGTGCCCTTGCTTCTTCTCTAAATCAGAGCCGCATTCTTTGCACGAATCTATATCCGGCCAAATTATCGGAATAATTTCTTCTACCATTGCAGAGCTGACTTCTCTGGGGTCGGCTAGAAGCCGACTTGTTTCCGGTTGGCAAACAGCCAAGATGTTTTGAGCCGATGGCTACTGCCGCGACAACAATCAATATTGCCATCGCAACGATATGAAAGCGCACGCATGATTAAGTGCATCTGCAAGGCATTAGTTCTTTTTTCTCAAACGCAACATTAAATCGAGTTTCTCCTACATCGCTAGCAGCGACAGTATGCAAGCACGCGCGTGGGCTTCGCCGCTAGCAGCGGCGTTATACAAACGATCGGCATAAGTTTCGCTGCTAGAAGCAGCGTTTGTATATGCAATCGACCAGCAGTTGAAATCTCAACTACCAAAATGTACGAAGTTAAAAAGCGAAAGGTGCAAATTGACAGCAAGCAGCTGCCTTCAGATTCAGTCGCAGAGTTGCGCGAACCTCTATCAGTACATACCCTCACGTTGGTGACCAAACACGTCCTCCTCATCCAAATCGTTGTTGCTTGGGCGAGATCCCGCTGACATTCCCGCGTTGACGCGAGACTCATGAACAGCGCGGGCCACTTCCTCTCTGTTAGTTTCCTCCCACGCTCTCTCCATGTTCTCATCTTCGCCGACTAGATCTGCCTCGGCCGTGGTCCTCTCTTTTTTGGGTGCGCCAGGAATCTCTGGCTCCTCTGCCCTGCTGCGCTTCCTCTCAGGCGTCTCAGGCGTATCAGCAGTCAGATCAAACTCGCTTCCGTGGTGAGGCTCTGCTTTCATTGATAGAATGCGCTGCCTTTCTTGCATGTCCTCGATGGTACCACAAAACGCAATCGGGGCTGCATTCGCGCTGCGTTCCAAAGAGCTAAACCCAGCAGCCGTCAATAGGGGATGGTCGTATGACTGAGGCGCCATTGATGGATCATTGAACAATCCTCTGGCGCCCCGTGCAGATGAAGGCCTGATCGTTCTGGAACGGGGAATCGGCTCACCTCTCATAGCCCTGCTCAAATATTCCAACGACCACTTCACATCCTCATGGTAGTTCGGCGGGACCTCCTTTAACTGTCCATTTTTCCACTTCTGCATAAGGATTTTCACTTCTGGTTTGAATATATCCATTTCTTCACCAACCGGCCAATGGATGATTGGCACATCCACCATCTCTTTGGTAGCATTGCGGTGGATGATCCCTTCGCGAGTAACGACGATGGTGTGGAAACGACGCCTGAATGCAACCCAGTCCTCTTCGTCGGCCTCTTTATCGATTGACGGCATAATAAGTTTTTGCCAATCCTTGTCGGTGATCTTATCTTTGCGCAAAAACCTCTTGGACAATTTGCTGTCGTATTGCTGACTCACAGCTTGGCGGCACGAATACATGTCGAACCCTGAACCTCCCCACCTGGCCCATAGAAGAGCATCTACCTCTGCGGGATACAAAAAAGCTTTCACCAGATCGGCGCCAAGCTGATAGAACTTCCCGTCATCAAAGATACACGGCTTGAAAACATTGTTTCGCTCGCCTCTGAACATATCAATAAATTTGGCGGTCGCTATGGCAGGTTGAACATCGTCTCTCTTTTCTTCTTCTATCCAATGATTGGACACCATGAAGGCGTGCGTCCGTGAACACAAACTTTTACCGCATTCCGAAATTCCGATCCATAGAATTCCATGTTCCTTATGCGTTGCAATCTTATCTTTCAGGACCAAGTCCATGAACCACGGCTTCAAATCTTTATAGGTTGTGAAATTGAAATCAATCTTTCTGGCAGTAGACGCGCCTCTTGCCAAACAGTCTAAGAACGATCTGCACTTTGCTTCTGGCCAATCCAAGATTGGGCTTCCTGGCTTTTTGGTCCACACGTCAACCCACTCCGCGAATTGCCCTTCGTTGTTTGAGGAGGGTCTCATCTTTCGCATGAACTCGTAACCAGCTGAGATCTTGTTGAAATCAACTTGCTTCTCTTCAACATCACCCGACCATTTGCCGTAGCGAACTTGAAAACCACCAAGCCCTTCAAATAGTTTCTGGAATATTTTCTTAGTCACCACTGGGTTGTGAGGCCACCACGAATGGCAGTGCAGAGAGCCGCAAGCCAGTTCTTCTTGCACCTTCACAAGCTTTTGCTGTTCGTCGAACATAATGTGTTTGATGACGTGCCACTTTTCGCCGGCGGGCACTATTGCCAGTTGCATTGTGTACGCCACTTGCCAGGAACCCGACGGACCGAATGGATGTGGTAAGTTTTTGTAGTTCCCTTTGTCCATCTCTTTTGCAATCAACCCTTTCACATGATCATTGTAATTGCCGTTCCACTCATTGCTCCAATCAATATTACCGTGGAAATCATTTGCCAAATTCTCCACAATCTTTTTGGCATCGTCTTCAAACTTCCCGCTCCATTCGAAAATGCAATCAACAGCCCACTTGTTTTTCTGACTAACGTTCGTGTGTGGGAAGGCGTAGATAGGTAAGTCTGCAGCTTCGGTCAACGCAGGAGCATCAAACTTGATGATTGGTTTCTCCGTAACAAAATGCAGCTTGTTATTGTCAAGTTGCTTTTCTGTGTCTGCGAGAATTTGATTTGTCTTCCCTGGCATTTCTAACGCAACGCCTAATGTTTTCATGCCGCCGCATATAACGTTAGCCATCAGCTAACCTTCTTGCCAACAAGCAGTCAGCGCAGTTTGTTTGCTGGGTGTGCTTGAGCCTCTGAGGCGAGGAGAAGGAGAGGAGGAGGCAAATGATAATAATGATAATACATAACGAAAATGGACAATGATACAATAAATCAAGATTATGGTAACAATACATATCATACTCTATCACGATAGATGAATTGAAGCGCAGTTACCTTCAGAATGCCCTTGGCGCATTCTCTGGAATATTTTGTCGCACCGGCAATATTCATCTCCCTGCGGCGGCCGAAGACGCAGAAGGCCTTCGACATTCGGAATCAGAGAGCAGGGCGGCCAAGAATGCAAATGATGATTATGATAATGATACATATACTGCAATATGTATAAGTATGTATTGAAGCGCAATTATCTTCAGAGGACGCTTGGTGCACTCTCTGTCGCACCGGCGGTCTCGCCCCCAGCGCCGGCGGTCTCTCTGTCGCACCGGCGGTCTCTCTCGCACGTCTCTGTCGCACCAGCGGTCTCTCTGTCGCACCGGCGGTCTCTCTCGCACGTCTCTGTCGCACCAGCGGTCTCTCTGTCGCGAGGGAAGGCGAGGAGGGGAGAGAATTTTTCCAGTGTCGCCGCAGCGAGCGAGCGTCTCTGCAGCGAGCGAGCGTCTCTGCAGCGAGCGAGCGAGCGTCGCTGCAGCGAGCGAGCAGTCGCTCCCGGTGTCTTCGTCGTCGTCGTCGTCGTCGCCGCCGCCGCCGCCGCCGCCGTCGTCGTCGTCGTCGTCGTCGTCGCCGCCGTCGCCGCCGCCGCCGTCGTCGTCGTCGCCGCCGCCGTCGTCGTCGTCGTCGTCGTCGTCGTCGCCGCCGTCGCCGCCCTCGTCGTTGTCGTCGTCGCCGCCGCCGCCGTAGTCGTCGTCTTCGCCGCCGTCTTCGCCGCCGTCGTCGGCCTGCTCCTGGCGCCCTCGGGGGCTGCCGTCCACACTCCCGCCTCGGAGTGTGGACGACCGCAGCGCCGTCCCCCGAGGGCCCAGGCTTGTCGTCGCCGTAGCGTCGTCTTCGCCGCCGCCGCCGTTGCGTCGTCGTCGTCGCCGCCGTCTTCGCCGTCGTCGTCGTCGTCGTCGTCGTCGTCGCCGTCGTCGTCGTCGTCGTCGTCTTCGTCGTCCGCCGCCGCCGCCGCCGCCGTCGTCGTCGTCGTCGTCGTCGTCGTCGTCGTCGTCGCCGCCGCCGCTGCCGCCGCCGTCGTCGTCGTCGTCGTCGTCGTCGTCGCCGCCGCCGCCGCCGCCGTCGTCGTCGTCGTCGTCGTCGTCGGCGTCGGCGCCGCCCTGTCCCCGTCCCTCAGTAGGGCGAGGAGCGGCCCTTGCCCCAGTAGCTCTTGCCCCCCCAGTTGTTCTGCAGCTCGTCCTTTTCCGGCGGGGGGGGCGGCGGCGGCAGCGACGACAACGACGACGACGAATATCCTCGCCGTGCGCGTAGTTGCAGCGCTCGCCCTGCTTGCAGAAGCCTTCGGCCCAGTAGCGGCAGAGGTCGGTCTTCCAGCGCGAGTCCTTGTGAGCCGTTATTTTTTTCTAATTCGCGCTACTCTTGCGTCTGGCCAGACCAATTCTAGCCTCGAGGTGGCGCGCGGGCCACCCCGAGGCTAGAATTGGTTTGGCCAGACGCAAGAGTAGTGCGTTGGGAGTTTAGGGTTTCTGTCTTTGTAGTGCTGCTGCTTCTCGTGCTGCTCCTGTTCGTCCTGCGCCTGCTTGGCGCGCTGCTGCTCCTCGTCGTCGTCGTCGTCGTCGTCGTCGTCGCCGCCGCCGCCGTCGTCGTCGTCGTCGTCGTCGTCGTCGTCGTCGTCGTCGTCGTCGTCGTCGTCGTCGTCGTCGTCGTCGTCGTCGTCGTCGTCGTCGTCGTCGTCGTCGGTCTCCTTCTGGACTTTTTCCAGCTGCACCCGTGCGTAGTCCAGCTCGCACTCTGCGCGAGCCTCGTCCGCGCTCACGTGAGGCCAAAGGCTCTGGAACTGATGACGACGACGACGACGACGACGACAAGGACGACGGCGGCGGCGGCAGCGGCGGCGGCGGCGACGACGACAACGACGACGACGACGACGACACCTTCCAGGCAGCTCCCTCCACCCAAGCGGCCCGGAAGCTCGCCGGCGCCAAGCCAGGCTGACGAGGAGACGCCATGCCACCGACTAGAGAGAAGGGTTATGGATTCAGCTATGGATGGCTTGTGCCAGAGCTGATACGGATGTCTTCGTCGGGGTCGTCGTCTTCGTCGTCGCCGCCGAGCCCGCCGCCGAGTCCTCTCTCCTCCTCCCTTCCCTTTCTCCTCCCTCCTCTCCTCCTCCTCCCTCCTCCTCTCTTCCCTTGCTCTTCCCTCCTCCTGCCTCGCTCCCTCTCCCTTCCCTTCCTCCTCTCCTCCCTTTCTTTCCTCCCTCTTTCCTTTTCTGTTTCCTTTTTTCCATCTTAAGAGGATGGACGACCCCCCACTCGACAACGAATCTTTTCAGATTCGTTGTCGAGCACCCTCTATTTTTCACGTGAAGCGGTTCAAGGGCCCTAAGACGGCCCAAGAGGGCCCCAAAGCGGCCCGAAGACCGCCCCAAGAGAGCCTCAGATTGACTCCAGGTGGTCCTCGAGACGGCTCCAGAGGCCCTCAAGAGGGCCCTCGAGAGGACCTGAGAAGGCCAAAAACATTCATTGTCCACTCGTTCTTGAAGGTTTTTCGGGTTCTCCCCTTTTCGGGCCCAGACGGGCCCAACACGGCCCACGAGGCCCCGAAGCTCGGCCCAAGACATACCGAAAACACTCCAAGGGGCTCCCAGACGGCCCAAGAGGGCCCCACAACAGCCCAAGGGGGCCCCAAGACAGCCACAAGAGAGCCCCAAGAGGCTCCCGAAGAGGCGGTGTGGGGACTAGGCTGCTTGGGCGTGGGAACTGGGCTGGCCCCAAGACGGCCCAAGAGACCCAAAACGGCCCTCAAGAGGGCCCCCGAGAGGGCATCGGGAGGCCAAAAACATTGTTTGCCTTATAGTTGTTTCAAGGTTTTTCTGGTTCTCCCCTTTTCGGGCCCAGACGGGCCCAACACGGCCCGCGAGGCCCCGAAGCTCGGCCCAAGACGGCCCCAGAGGCCCCAACAGGGCCCGAAAACGGTCCAAGAGGGCCCCCCAGAGGGCCCCACAACAGCACAAGACGGCCGCACGAGAGCACCAAGATGGCCCCAAGAGGCTCCCAAGAGGGCCCGGAGAGGCGGTGTGGGGATTGGGCTGCTTGGGTATGGGGATTGGGCTGGCCCCAAGACGGTCCAAGAGTCCCAAAACGGTCCCACAGGGCCCCTAACAGACTCCCAAAAAGCCCCAGAGACGCCAAGTAACACCATGGCTCCCCACAGCGAGCGGTGGCGTTAGAAGCTCTGAACACCAAGGCTCCCCAGAGTGCGGTGACGCAAAGAGCGCTGAACAGCAAGGCTCCCAAGAGCGAGCGGCAACGTAAAAGTCTCTGAACACCAGGGCTCCAAGAGAGAGCGATGACGCAACAAGCTCTTCACGCCAAGGCTCCCCAGAACGAAGGGTGCCAAGAGCCATCTCGGGCCAGTTCCTGCAGCGCTCTTTGCGTTCCCGTGCCGGCCCAGGTGACGGAAAGAGCGAGGTACGAGTGATGTACGTTATTTGGTGGGGCGAAGCCTTTCAGGGAAGGGCTCCAGGGCAGGGGTGGAGCTGGGCACGACGGGTGGTAATGGCCAGCTTTCCTCGTACTTGTTCGATTGAAGCAGCTCCTGGGCGGCTCCCATGGCCTGATTCTTTGCATTGTTTCAAATGAAGCGGTAAGAAGGCCCCAAGACAGCCCCAGAGAACCCCTAGACGGCCCAAGAGCGTACCAAGACGGCCCCAAGAGAGCCTCAGATGGCCTCCAGACGGTCCAAGAGAGCCTCAAGGCGGCTCCAGAGGCCCAAAAGAGGGCCCCCGAGAAGGCCCCTCTGTGGCAAAAAAACACTGATGTTTCGATGGTGTTTGCAGGTTTGGGGGGTTCCTGCCTGTTCGGGCCAAACACGGACCAAAACGGCCTCACGGGCTCCAAAGATCGTTCCAAGACGACCCAAGGGGCCCCCAAACGGCCCGAAAAATATCCAAGAGGGCCCAAAGACGGCCCCAGAGGGGCTCCAAACTGCCCAAAAGGGTCCTAACACGGCCCAAGAGGGCCCCAAGACGGCACCAAGAGAGTTCCAAGAGGCTAGGGCCCGAAAGACGGCCCCAAGAGAGCTTCAGATGGCTTCCAGACGGTCCAAGAGAGCCTCGAGACGGCTCCAGAGGATCCTCGAGAGGGCTTGAGAAAGCCAAAAACATTCATTGCCCATTCGTTCTTGAAGGTTTTTCGGGTTCTCCCCTTTTCGGACCCAGACGGGCCCAACACGGCCCACGAGGCCCCAAAGCTCGTCCCAAGACGGCCCCAGGGGCCCCCCAAAGGTCCCGAAAACGGTCCAAGAGGGCTTCCAGACGGCCCAAGAGGGCCCCAAAACAGCCCCAGAGCGCCCCAAGACCTCCCGAAGAGAGCCCCAAGCGGGCCCCACGAGGCCCCCAGGAGACCCCCATGGAGGCCCGCAGGGGCGGTGTGGGGACTGGGCTGCTTTGGTGTGGGGACTGGGCTGGCCCCAAGAACCCCAAAACAGCCCTCAAGAGGGCCCCCGAGAGGGCCTCAGGAGGCCAAAAACCTTGTGTTCCCTAAGGTTTTTCAAGGTTTTGGGGGTTCTCGCCTTGTCGGGCCCGGAAAGGCATAAGACTGCCCAAGAGGTCCCAAAGATCGTCCCCAGACGGCCCCAGAGGCCCCACAAGAATTCGAAAATTGTCCGAGAGGGCCCCCCAGACGGCCCCAGAGGGGCCCAAGAGGAGGCCCCAAGACGGCCCCACGAGAGCACCAAGATGGCCCCAAGAGGCTCCCAAGAGGGCCCGAAGAGGCGGTGTGGGGACTGGGCGGCTTGGGTGTGGGAACTGGGCTGGCCCCAAGGTGGCCCGAGAGTTCCAAAACTATCCAAAAAAGCCCCAGAGACGCCAAGTAACACCATGGCTCCCCACAGCGAGCGGTGTCGTTAGAAGCTATGAACACCAAGGCTACCCAGAGCGCGGTGACGCACAGAGCTCTGAACAGCAAGGCTCCCAAGAGCGAGCGGCAACATAAAAGTCTCTGAAAAACAGGGCTCCCAACAGAGAGCGGTGACGCGACAAGCTGTTAACGCCAAGGCTCCCCAGAGCGAAGAGTGGCATGAGCCTTCAGGGCAAGTTCCTGGTCCGATCTTTCCGTTCCCGTGCCGGCCCAGGTGACGGAAAGAGCGAGGTACGAGTGATGTACGTTGAGTTGGGGCGAAGCCCTCTAGTGAGGGGTCCAGGGGAGGGGCGAGGCGGGCGCACAATGGTCGAATGGCCGCTCGCGCCTGGTTATTTATCGAATGAAGCGGCTCCCGGGCGGCTAACATGGCCCGTTTCTTCGTGGTTGTTCGGGTGAACATTGTTTTCTCTGTGGTTTTGGGAGGTTTTTCGGGTTTTCCAATTTTCCGTCCCAGAAGGGCCCCAGACGGCCCAAGAGGCCCCCAAGATCGTCCAGAGACGGCCCCAGGGGCGCCCCAAAGGAGCCAAAACGTTCCAAGATGGCCCACAGACGGCCCAAGAGGGCCTCAATACGGCCAACAGGGCCCCCAGACGGCGCTA
>CAUYUJ010015026.1:281441-286441 GCA_963575745.1 Prorocentrum cordatum
AGCGCTCTCGGGGGCCTTGGGGCGGCAGTTTCGGGGCCTCTTGGGAGCCTCTAGATGACCTCCTAGGAGCATTTTATCCGCCTCTTGGGGGTTCCTGGGAGCCTCTTGGAGACTTCTTGGGGCCTCTTGGAGCCTCATGGGGGCCTCTCGGGGCCGAGGGCTCGAAATTTCCAGTCGGGTCCTCCTTCGGGGCCCCCTCATTGGAGCCGTCTTGGGGACCTCGTGGGCCGTCTTGGAGGCCTCTTGAGCCGTCTTGGGGCCCTGTTGGGCTGTTACGGGGCCCTCTTGGAGGACTTTTCGGCTGCCTTTGGGCGTTTGGAGCGGGCGAGGAATCGTGGGCGTTTGGAGCGACCGTCCGGGATGCTGGGCACTGGACCGCCCGCGATGGGAAGGCCCTCGCGAGAAACCCCAGCAGCGCTTGGTACCGCCCAAGAGTGCGACATTGAGGGTCCAGGCCCGTAAGAAATTTACAGATTCTCAACCGATCAGGGCTGCATGAGCCTTAGGGCACTCCACTTCGCGCCGGAGGCATGGTGGCGGATCTCAAAGAGAGCCCCCCCACCGCCGCTTTACTGTTGAAAATTCCCCCCCCCCCCCCCTCCCCCGCGAAAACCGGAGGGGGGGTCACTACCGGTTCGAACCCCTCCCCCCCACCCCCTCACCGCCAGCAAACGACTCCCGGTCCCTACCACCGTCCGCACCACATCCCCCACTGTTGTTCCCAGCACCACTGTCCTCACCACCACTGTCCCCACTGGTTCCACCACCGTCCCTACCGTCCCCACCAGTGCCCCCACCACTGTCGCACTGTCCCCACTGTCCCCACCACTGTTCCCACCACGGTTCCACTCTCCCCACTTTCTCCACGGCCCCATCCACTGCCCGACTATCCCCACTGTCCCCACTGTCCCACTGACTCCTCCGCTGTCCCACTGAGCTGTCCCACTGTTCCCGCCACTGTCCCCACCACTGTCCTCACTGTACCTCTGTCCCATTGTCCCACCGCCGTCCTCGCCACCGCCTTCACCACTGTCCCCACCACCACTGTACCCTCCACCGTCCCACTGTTTCCAGCACATTCCCACTGTCCCCACACCACTGTCCCCACCACCACCGTCCCCACCACTGTCCATTGTCCCCACTGTTCCCACCGTTGTCCTCACCACTGTCCCCACCACTACCGTCCCCACCACTGTTCCACTGTCCCCACCACTGTCCCGCTGTCCCCTCACCACTGTCCCCTCACCACCGTCCCCACCACTGTCCGCACCCCCCCTCGGTTTTCGAGGGGGGGGGGTCGAACCGGTAGTGACCCCCCCCCCCCTTTTCATGATGGACTGAGGGGGGGGAGGGGTTCGAACCGGTAGTCACCCCCCCTGGTTTTCTGGAGGGGGGGGGGGAGGTGTTCGAACCGGTAGTCACCCCCCCAGTTTCCCGCAAGCAGCGGTAATTAGAACACGCTCTTTCGGATCTCACTATATATGTTTCTCTTTCTCTCTCTCTCTCTCTCTCTCTATCTCTCTCTTTCTCTCTCTTTGTTGTGCTGCTCCTCCTCATCCTCATGGTGCTCCTTCATCATCACCACCATCCACCTCCCACACACGTTTTCGTGTTGCCCTGCATGTATTCATTCCCCTTATCCTCCCTCCTGCAGCCTTCCCCTACATCCTCCCGCGGCCCTCCCTGTTCGTGCCCCCCTCGTCGTCCTCCTCCTCCTCCCATCCCCATTCGTCCATCCCTCCCTCCCGCCCTGCTGCATCCGCATGATTCCTCGTCTCTCCATTTTCCATCATGGTCTCTTTTTATTTCTCCTGCTCTTCCTCCTTCCCAGTCTCCCCCCGTCCTTATATACGCGTTCTGGCCACATCTACATTCCATGCAGATGGCAGGGAGAAGTTAACATTTGCTCTGGTGACAGCGAACACAAAATAGAGGCGCGTCATGGGGCGTCCTTTCGCCAGGCGCTGGAGACTCGCCTCGAGGAGCTGAAACAGGTGCTGCCCCCGCACATGAGAAGATAGGGAGTTACGGGATGACTCAGGGAAATAGCAGCAAGCAGGCGGGTGAGACAGGAAGTGTTTGGAGGATGCGGCTGATGTTGCTCCAACAGTTTGCTGTTGCGACTGGCACACGTATTAGTTTGATGATACCGAAGGACCGTTCAATTCACATTTGATCATTACGAGCGGCTGACTTTCCTGCTGTTCATAGCGCCCTGGCTCTTCAGCATCAGATGTTTGCAATGACGACGTAATTTGGCCGTGGGCTTGTACGGTTTGCCGGTGGACCGATAATGCCGATGAGCAGGGGCACAGTTGTTGTCAAAGTTTTCCGACACGTGGTGCGGAATTCGCAAGGCCACACTTTATCGCCAGCGCGGACATGTCACGAGTGCGTTCTCCTGTGTTGGTATACAGCCTCATCGCTTTGATTTTTGTGGTGCAATTTCACGTCCTTGGCTTCTTCCAAACACATGCCGCATTCTATCAATGTGCCTTCACCTACGCACTGCTTTATTACCGCGCACACGTGCGAGTCGGCGCGAATCTGAGACCAACCCAGAAGCCAAGTTTCGATCTCCGCGCCCATTGCATCAATGGACAATAGCTATTCCGTCTCGGTGTGTACTTACATATGTGTATGTGAGATGTTCCAGGATAGGCCTCGCTTTAACGGGATCGAACGCGTTAGCATCTCTTCCAGAAAAGCCGCGGTTCTGCCGGTGGAAAGGCGAAAGTAAAGGATGCGCCCCACGAGAGATGCCAATGTATTGGCATGTACGGTTTCCGGAACTGGCCATGCATACATGTGTGACCGTCGCAAGCGTCCGCGCGGGAGGTGCCGTTGCTGCAGCTCACCCCGGGGCGATACGCCCTCCGTTTCGGGGCAGCCAGAGTGACAGTTCGGCCGCGGAGGTAGAAGTGTCGACTCGCACCAACATGAGGATGCGGCAATCCACCGACATATACCCAGTAACGCACCCAACCCGTACGCATAAGGTGGCAACATCGACGGGCCCAGCCAAAACGGGAGAGCATCAAAAAAAGCACGCGATGCCTTTGCGGAGGAAACATGGGAGTCCTCTGGGGCCTCTTAGGTCTCAGGGGCCATCTTGGGGCCATCTTGGAGCCATTTTGGGGCCTCCTGGGCGCCTCTTGGGGCCATCTTGGAGGACGTCGATCAAACAAGAGGGGAGCTCCAAGTAGCGCCCCCCTTCGGAAGCCCCACACATCGCCTCCTGGACCCCTCTTGGGCCGCTCTTGGAGCGCTCTTGGGTGCTCGTGGGGCCGTCTTGGAGCTATATTGGGCATCTCTTGGAGCTCTCTTGGGCCATCCTGGAGCCACCTTGAGGCCTCGGAAGGCTATCGGGAGCGAAAAGGCGGGAAGGCAAAATCAGGGGGGTCCCCCAGGTTGTGGAAAGATTTGGGCCTCGTGGGGGCCTCGTTGGAAGTCTCGGAGGCCTTTTGGAACCGTCTTGGAGCGTGATTGGGGTTTCTTGGAGCACCGCTGTAGCCAGATCTACGCATCTTGGGCCATCTTCAGCCATCTTGGAGGTCAGCTTGGGGTATCCGAGGCCCTCTTGGAGCCGTTTTGGGCCGTCTTGGAGGCTCTGACCGCTCGCAAAACCCCCCGTCGAGGTCCAGGGGCCGCCAGCTATGCTGGCTCGCCGCCAGCGCAGACGGGCCGATAGCGCGCCGCCTTTCGCATGTCGAGACGGCGCGCCTGCGCGGCGCGCCGCGGGCGCGGGGCAGCTGGCGCGCGCGGGCAGAGGCGCGAGCGCTGGACACCTGCGACGCGGCCGCCTGCCCCCTGACTGCGGACGGGTTCGTGCTCGGCCACCGAAGCGCGCGAACATCGGCCCGCGCGCGGTCCGGGGCGGGCTGCGCTGGCCCCGCGACCGCGCGAGCGCGCCCTTTCGCCTGGAAGCGCCCCCGCCGGCAGAAGATCCAGAGACGGGCGAGGGGCTTCCGCCGTCGGAGCAAGCGGCAGCCCTGGAGCCGGACCGCTGTTCTGGGCGGAGGACCGCCGGCGGCAACGCACGAAGGCCACGGAAGGATGCGCTTTGACGACGCCGCGGCGATCGCGATGGTGTTCGGGTGCGCGCGATGCCAGCTCCTCCTGCGGTCGCGCCCACTCGAGCGCTGCAAGCGCGCGTTCTGGCCCCCGCGTTCCTGCGGCTAACCGGGGGCGCCGCGCGCTCGGGGCGCATTCGATTGGGCCCTCCCCGGTAGCCCAGCGGCGGACCTCCTGCGGCGGGAGTGGCACGGCCTGGCGGATCGGCGGGCCGCTGGCGGGGAGGCCCCTTCATCCGGCCTCGTCATCGACGCGCAGACGGGAGCGCCCGTCCGCGTGGATCTGTTCCACGCGTGGCTCAGACACGATGTGGCGACGGCGCTGGCAATCGCGCGGAGCGCGTTCCATCGACGCGATACTCGCTGCGCCGCCCCATGCCGACCCTCGCTTCCGCGGCAAAGATCCGCCGGGAAGACCGCGTCGTCGGTGGCAATTGGACACAGCCAGGCGAGCGCGCCAAGAATCGCATGCCGATCCGCTACAACGGCCAGCGCCGGGAGGTGGCGATGGCGGCGCGCTTGTTCACGCGCGACGTGCTACACTTGGCGCGGAAACGCGCGCGGGGCCCGCCGCGCCGAATTCCGCGCGCGGGTCGCCCACAGCGCCAGGAAACAAGCGCGCCGCTACTTGTCGGCAAAGGCTGCGACGGACATCGCCGCCGCGTCCACGCGGACGCGAGCGCGACTCATGCCACCAGGCATCGTAGAGGAGCTGCGCCGGCGACGGTTTCACGAATGGCACCGGGCCCCGGCACGGGCGCGCCTGGCACCAGCAAACGACGCCAGCGCAGCGGGGGCACAGACGCGGCAGAGAGACCCGGCCCCAGATGCGATCGAGCGCGCGGTCTCGGAGCCGCCCCCACCGCCCGCGGCCGTGCGGGGGGCGGCCAGCTCAGGTCAACGCATTTCCAGCTTGTCTCCGGGGAT
>CAUYUJ010015026.1:288941-316441 GCA_963575745.1 Prorocentrum cordatum
TATTGTTCCATCGTTATCACAACGTGTAACCATAGAAAATGTTCGGTTACACGAGATGAATGTGTGCGAATTATTTGAAAACATAATTTTCAATAAGAGATGAGTGGATGTTTCATTATATTTGTATGCTCAAGAATTTCATTTTCTCAGTGTTTTTGAACTAAACGCTAATATTTCGATTGTAGATATTATTTTTGTCTCTATATTTTGAGTCATGTTTCGAAGACGGCACTGACGAATTCGCGTTTTACGCAGAACCAGATTTCTCGTTGTTTCTATGTTCGTGTGGTGTTTTGCCGAGTTTCCCGGCAAGATGTGTGTGAATTATTGTTGACGCGGCTATGTCCTCCAGGTTAAGAGTTTTCTGACAGTGATTTCAGGTGCATTTCGATGTTTTTCCAGGTGTTTTGAGCAGTGAGGCCCCGCCGAGCATGCCGCCAGGCAGTGTTCCGCCGAGCCTCTCGCCGAGCGCAGCCGTTTCGGTTGGCGCTCCCGCTCCCGATTCTGTCGGTTCGAGGTGCATGTTCAGGCGAGGGCGCGGTCCCCCTGCATGCGGCGGCGAGCGTGACGGCGGAGTCGAGCATTTCTCAGTCTGGAACCGGTGCGCCTGCGGCATCGAGCGGAACACCCTTGACGGACTCGGAGAAGTTGGACAGAATCTTGAACGTTATGTTGTTTTTGATCACGAAAGAGGAGGTCACCAAGAGCCAGATCAACATCATGAAGGCGACGAAGATGGAGATCGCTAGAGCGGTTGATCCGCTCAAGAACGAGATGGCCGATGCACGTTCTCGCCTTTCTGCACTCGAATCTCGACCGGTTTCTTTTTCGTCATCAGTTTTGAGTGCGCGACACCTGTCCCTTCTGAATTTCATGGACGTTTCGAATTTGCAGATTGCATTCAGAGGTTTCGACATTATCGACCCGTGCAAGCGCGTCGAGTGAGTTGACCAAGATTGTGAATGATTTAAATCCTTCTGTGAAGCCGGTTCATTTTCGGCATTTTTTTCAGTGGACCACGGAACAGTCAGCAGATGTCAAAGGCATCGTTTGCGCAGTTTGCGAGCGAACGCAATGCTCGTGCGTTTTTGCAATATGTGGGTGGCAAGGGAAAAGTGTTCCAGTCTTTTTCTGGCCGCTTGACTGCGAAACCCGCCAAATGCCGATTACACGCCACTCGAGATTGGGCGTTGCGCGAGTCCGAGAAAAAGTTGAGGACAAGGCCTCCTCAGAGTGCCATTCAGATCGACTGGAAGTCTCTCGCGTAGTGACAGTCGACGTTTTTTTCTGCGTTTAAGCAGGGACCAGCATGCCGAAGAGCTGGGTAGCTGGAATTGGACGTTTCTTTATAGAGAGCGCGGGATCGCACGCAGTTTTGTTCACATTCTTCTTCTTGCTGTTTTCCTTTTGGTTGTCCTGCTGCCCCTCACTCTGTGAGTAGCGTGCGACCCCCTCAAGGTCGAATTCGACGGCAAGGCCCTCGATCATTCGTTCCGTTTTTCAGACGTCGCGCTAAGCATTTCACCCGGAATCCGCTCATTTTTCGTGCTGGCTTAGCCTGGATATTTCGAGCCGCCTTAACCTGGATATTTCGAGCCGCCTTATTTTGGAGAATTCGAGCGGCCTAAAGCCGCCTTAGCCCGAATTTTCGAACTGCCTTATCCCGGAATTTCGAGACGCCTTAACCGGCGATTTTCGAGCCGGCTTACCTCCCGTTGTGCCTCTTCCCTTTCCGTCGGCCCCTCTTTCTCCTGCTCCCTCTCAATCCACGTTGCACGTTTTTTTTTAGGCGTTTTGAGCCATCGAATTTGTATTTTTTCCCTCCGAGCGGTGGCTGTGGCAACTCCCAGCCGACGCCGTCCGTTGACGCTACTGATCTCACCGTTGTCTACTTCAATTTGCGGTCTCCCATTCAGGCGAGCCGTCGGCAAGACTGTCTCTCTTTTTTTCCGCTCCTCACGTCGTTTGTACCACCGAAACTTGGTTTAATACTTCGCTTTTGGCGCCTCAGCTGCATGGTTACAGCTTGCTTGCGAGACGCGATAGTTACCAGCAGCCCGGTGGTGTAGCCATTTTTGTGCACGAGATTTTGAATGGCGTTTGTTTTGCGCTTCTGAATTCACCCTCGGCGGAAATATGTTGGATTCTTGTCCATTGCGCGTCCGGACTGATTCTTTTGGGCTGCATGCACAGACATCCCCAGTAAGGAGAAGTAGATTCTTTGCGAGTTTTTACTTGTGAGTATGCTCGTCTCAGTGCGCAGGTTGTCGGTGCTATTCTCGTCGGCGACTTTAACATGCACCATACACATTCGCTTCGGTACAGTCATTCTGTCTTTCCTGAAGGTTGTTTTTTGAAGGATTAGGTTCAGGAGACTGGCCTCTTTCAGCGTGTCAGATCTCCTACCAGAGGTCCATATTTAATTGATTTAATGTTTACAGATTTGCCTCATCTTATAACGGTAGAAGTGGTAAGTGAAATCGCCGATCAGCGCGGCTTGTCGATTAGATTTTCTGGCCCTCCGCTCTCGCTCGAAGTTCTCAATCGTGATGTTTGGCATTATGGTCAGGCGGATTGGTCGCAGATTCGGCGACGCATTCGCGAGCACAGTTGGGAATGGATTTCTCAGCAGCCACCAGATGCAGCAGCAGATCGTCTCACAGATATTCTTTTGTCTTTAATGCGCGAGTGCATGCCGCAGTCTTCTGAGTCGTTCCGGCCAACACCCTTGGCTCACAGAAGAGTGTGTGCGATTAGTTGAGGAGAAGAGGCGCGTTTCTGGCACGGATTTTTTCCCCCTCGCTTGCCGCCGGTGCAGTGATGCCCTGTTCGCTGCACACGAGTTTTTCGTTCAGCGCACGCGGTTGCGTCTCCGCAACATGCGCCGTGGCAGAAGCAGTGGTGGAAACTTTCTGATTCTATTTTGTGCAGAACAGGAAAACCAAGCAGCTCGCCTTTGAAGTATCCAGACGGATCGTGGGCTATCACCAGCATAGAAAAGGCAGAGCTTTTAGCAGCAAGTTTCTCTAGCAAATGGAGTTTGCCAGGTATTGTGGTAAATGAGTTTTTTGTGTTTAGTGCTCCTTTAGTGCCGACTGATTCGAATGCTTTTTTGAGAGTGCGGTTGCGTGTCGCCGGGGCCGTGCTCCAGGAGTTGCGTTTGGACAGCGCCACTGGGCCCGATTTGGTTCCTGCTCGAGTTTTAAAGCTTTGCGCACGCGAATTAGCATTGCCAGTATGTCTTCTTGCTCGGCAGATCATCCATTGTTCTCAGTGGCCTTCTTCCTGGTGCGTACACTGGATCTTCCCTCTCCACAAGCCGGGCTCTGTCAGACCCAGACAACTATCGAGGTCTGCACTTAACATCGCAATTATCTAAAGCAGTAGAACGCATCATCGGTAGCCTGTTTGTGCCGCGCCTCGAGCGTTTAGGTGCTTATGGGCCGTCGCAGTTTGCTTATCGTAGCGAACATGGGGCACGAGACGCAGTTTTATTCTACGTCCTCTCCTGGCTCCTTCCTCTCTCCCTTGGCTCCCGTATCTTGCTATACTGCTCTGATGTTTCTGGCGCTTTCGACCGAGTCGATTCTGAAATCTTGTGTGCGAAGCTGCAGTCGGCTCTCTTTGCCAGCTGGCTTCGCCGACGCAATGCGCGAGTGGCGATTGGAGGCCAGCTTTCTCGCCCGTTCAGCATGGAAAACATGGTTTTCCAGGGCACTGTTTGGGGGCCGCCTTTTTGGAACACCTTTTTCGCTGACGCTTGCATGGCCATCCGGGCAGAGTGCTTTCAAGAGGGTATGTTTGCAGACGACCTTAATGCATGGCGTGCTGTTTCCACGGGCGTCTCAGATGTGGACGGTTTTTCTTCCCTGCGCCGGTGCCAATCGTCCCTCCACACCTGGGGCCGCGCGAACAGAGTACAGTTTGATGCGGACAAAGAGAGTTTTCATATTTTGTCACGCGCGCAGCCTGCTGGAGACGATTTCAAATTGTTAGGTATTTGGTTCGATACCAAACTTCTCATGTCCAAGGCCGTCGACAGCTGCGTTGTAGAGTGCTCTTGGAAAATACAGCGACTACTGCGCACCAGACGTTTTCACACCGATGCGGAATTGATCGGTTTATTTAAGGCGCACGTTTTGTCGTACATTGAATACAGAACCTCAGCCGTGTATCATGCTTCGTCTTCTGTGTTAGCTCCTCTCGACGCTCTCCTTTCTCGCTTCCTGCGTTCGTTGAGTGTGACAGACGCGGACGCTTTGTTTTATTTTAATCTGGCGCCCCTTTGCACTCGTCGTGACATAAGCATACTCGGCGTCATTCACAGAGCTGTTCTGGGACTCGGTCCTCCGTGCTTTCAGAACTTCTTTAAGCTGGATACGGCGCCGCCGCCGGCCAGGGCTCCCAGAAGACACAGACACCATTTGGTGGAGCCGCCCTTCACAGCACCAGATTTTCTCCTACGCTCAGCGATTGGTGCCGTTCGCATATATAACCTTCTCCCTGACTTTATTGTTTCCGCTCGTGGTGTCAGCGTATTTCAATCTCGCCTTCAAAATCTCGTGCGTGCTCGTGCACGCCTTTTTGACGACTGGCCGGTTTCGTTTTCCCCCCGCCTCCCGCTGGCTTCGCACCCGCTCCGTGGGTGTCGGGATTGGCGTGGTTAGCTCTTCCTTTCTCTCGTCTTCCCTCTTCTCCTCTCCCCTTCCCCTCCCCCCTCCTCTCCTCCCTCGTCGTCTGCTGCCGTCGTGTCCCGCCGTCGCCTTTCGTTCGTCCGTCTTCGTGTCCCTCCCCCTCTTCTCCTTCTCCTCCCCCCCGGCCGCTCTGCGTGGAGCGCAGGGTGCGCGCGTTGCGCGTTGCCTCTTCGGGGCTCGGCCCTCCCCTCTCGCTCCCTCCCCCTCCCTCCCCCCTTGTCGTCTGTCGTCTGCTGCTGCCCTTCCTCTCCCTCCTCTTCTCCCCCCCTCTTGCTCCTCTCCTTTCCCTCCTTCTTCCTCTGCTTTGTGCTTCTCTTTTTGACAGTCGTAGCCGTGCTGCCTTCACTTACTTGAGCGTGTGGTGAGACTCATCTGCTGTTGCGAGATACATAAAAAAAAGAGAGCACACCATGTCGTATTCGCAGTGGATTGTTTTTTTTTGCCAGGGCCGCGTATTTGGAATTCTCATTACGCAGGCACATTAATGACCGCACATGCGGTAAATTTCGACGAAGTCTTTTTCGTTGATAATATATACGCATGAATTTTATTTTTGGCAGACATGACAAATTTGCGTGTGTCAGTTTTCCGTTCCACGAGTGGGTTTGCGCGTTTTGATGTCAGCGAAGAATATTCTCACATTTCTCACGAATGCAGCCGACGGATGCCAATTTCAAGATATCAGGCGAATATTTCGATTGTGAATTGTGCGTCGATAAGGGGGAGGGATTTACAGTTTGATGCGCACGCGACGTTTTTTATACGATGCATGACCGGTCTATTCGTACAGGCGCATGTGATGTTTTGCATTAAATGTCGTATTTTTGATATGTGTAACATTTCATTTTTTATTTTTGCACCGTCTGACGTTTATCAGCATATGCTTTTTGGGAATTACAGCAGAAGACGCATTTTTGCATTCCAATGTGGTTTTCAGCAAGCTGTTGTTGTTCAGTTGCCAGTTGTTGGCTCACGTTGTTGTGGCAGAAGCTCAAGTTTCCAAACCAAAGGCAGTGAAAGATCGCTATGGGGCGCCAAAACTTGTTTGTTTGCTTAAACGAAGGAACAGCGTCGCACGCGAGATTTCCAGTCGATTTGAATGACATTCTGAGGAGCCTTTTTTTTTTTCTCGGACTCGCGCAAGGCCCAATCTCGAGTGGCGTTTAATCCGGATTTCGAAGGTTTTGTTTCGTGGCGTCAGCCGTTCGCCTTCCACCCTCTTTTGGCTCATCGCGCGTGGACGCCAGCCTAGTTTGTCTTTTTTCGCTTTTTCGCCCCCCCTCTGCCCGTCCTTTCCGTTAATTTTTAGTGCAAAGGCTCTCCCTTTCGATGTAACTTGATGAAGATAATTGCGTTGCAGAGGTTTGATAGACAAAAAAGCTAAAGTTTTTTTTTTTTTTTTTTTTTTTTTTTTTTTTTTTTTTTTTTTTTTTTTTTTTTTTTTTTTTTTAAAAAAAAAAAAAAAAAAAAAAAAAAATAAAAAAAAAAAAAAATGGGCTGGAGTCTGGCCTTCTTCAGCGTGTCAGATCTCCTACCAGAGGTTCATAAAGAATTGATTTATTAATGTGTACTGATTTGCCTCACTTATAACGGTAGAAGTGGTCAGTGAAATCGCCGATCATCGCGGCTTGTCATCCGATTTTTTGGCCCTCCGCTCTCGCTCGAAGTTCTCAATCGTGTTGTTTGGCATTATGGTCAGGCGGATTGGATTTCTCAGCTGCCACCAGATGCAGCAGCAGAGCGTCTCACAGATATTCTTTCGTTTTTAATGCGCGAGTGCGTGCCGCAGTCTTCTCTGTCGTTCCGGCCATCACACCCTTGGCTCACAGAGGAGTGTGTGCGATTAGTTGAGGAGAAGAGGCGCGCTTCTGGCACGGATTTTTTCCCTTTCGCTTGCCGCCGGTGCAGTGATGCTCTGTTGTCTGCACACGAGGCTTTCGTTCAGCGCACGCGGTTGCGTCTCCGCAACATGCGCCGTGGCAGCAAGCAGTGGTGGAAACTCTCTGATTTTATTTTGTGCAGAACAGGAAAACCAAGCAGCTCGCCTTTGAAGTATCCAGACGGATCGTGGGCTATCACCAGCATAGAAAAGGCAGAGCTTTTAGCGGCAAGTTTCTCTAGCAAATGGAGTTTGCCAGATATTGAGGTACATGAGTTTTCTGTTCTTTAGTGCCGACTGATTCGAATGTTTTTTTAAGAGTGCGGTTGCGTGTCGCAGGGGCCGTGCTCCAGAAGTTGCGTTTGGACAGCGCCACTGGGCCTGATTTGGTTCCTGCTCGAGTTGTAAAGCTTTGCGCACGCGAATTAGCATTGCCAGTGGCAGATCATCCATTGTTCCCAGTGGCCAGCTTCCTGGTGCGTACACTGGATCTTCCCTCTCCGCAAGCGCGGGCTCTGTCTGACCCGGACAACTATCGAGGTCTGCACTTAACATCGCAATTATCTAAAGCAGTAGAACGCATCATCGGTAGCCTGTTTGTTCCGCGCCTCGAGCGTTTAGGTGCTTATGGGCCGTCGCAGTTTGCTTATCTTAGCGAGCATGGGGCACGAGACGCAGTTTTATACTACGTCCTCTCCTGGCTCCTTCCTCTCTCCCTTGGCTTCCGTATCTTGCTATACTGCTCTGATGTTTCTGGCGCTTTCGACCGAGTCGATTCTGAGATCTTGTGTGCGAACCTGCAGTCGGCCGGCGTGCCCTCCCAGCTGCTGCCTCTCTTTGCCAGCTGGCTTCGCCGACGCAAGGCGCGAGTGGCGATTGGAGGCCAGCTTTCTCGCCCGTTCAGCATGGAAAACATGGTTTTCCAGGGCACTGTTTGGGGGCCGCCCTTTTGGAACACCTTTTTCGCTGACGCTTGCATGGCCATCCGGGCAGAGTGCTTTCAAGAGGGTATGTTTGCAGACGACCTTAATGCATGGCGTGCTGTTTCCACGAACGTCTCAGATGTGGACGGTTTTTCTTCCCTGCGCCGGTGCCAATCGTCCCTCCACACCTGGGGCCGCGCGAACAGAGTACAGTTTGACGCGGACAAAGAGAGTTTTCATATTTTGTCACGCGTGCAGCCTGCTGGAGACGATTTCAAATTGTTAGGTATTTGGTTCGATGCAAAACTTCTCATGTCCAAGGCCGTCGACAGCTGCGTTGTAGAGTGCTCTTGGAAAATACAGCGACTACTGCGCGCCAGACGTTTTCACACCGATGCGGAATTTATCGGTCTATTTAAGGCGCACGTTTTGTCGTGCATTGAATGCAGAACCTCAACCGTGTATCATGCTTCGTCTTCTGTGTTAGCTTCTCTCGATGTTCTCCTTTATCGCTTCCTGCGTTCGTTGAGTGTGACAGACGCGGACGCTTTGTTTTATTTTAATTTGGCGCCCCTTTGCACTCGTCGTGACATAACCATACTCGGCGTCATTCACAGAGCTGTTCTGGGACTCGGTCCTCCGTGCTTTCAGAACTTCTTTAAGCTGGATACGGCGCCGCCGCCGGCCAGGGCTCCCAGAAGACACGGACACCATCTGGTGGAGCCGCCCTTCACAGCACCAGATTTTCTCCTACGCTCAGCGATTGGTGCCGTTCGCATATATAACCTTCTCCCTGACTTCATTGTTTCCGCTCGTGGTGTCAGCGTATTTCAATCTCGCCTTCCAAATCTCGTGCGTGCTCGTGCACGCCTTTTTGACGACTGGCCGGTTTCGTTTCCCCCCCGCCTCCCGCTGGCTTCGCACCCGCTCCGTGGGTGCCGGGATTGGCGTGGTTAGCTCTTCCTTTCTCTCGTCTTCCCTCTTCTCCTCTCCCCTTCCCCTCCCCCCTCCTCTCCTCCCTCGTCGTCTGCTGCCGTCGTGTCCCGCCGTCGCCTTTCGTTCGTCCGTCTTCGTGTCCCTCCCCCTCTTCTCCTTCTCCTCCCCCCCGGCCGCTCTGCGTGGAGCGCAGGGTGCGCGCGTTGCGCGTTGCCTCTTCGGGGCTCGGCCCTCCCCTCTCGCTCCCTCCCCCTCCCTCCCCCCTTGTCGTCTGTCGTCTGCTGCTGCCCTTCCTCTCCCTCCTCTTCTCCCCCCCTCTTGCTCCTCTCCTTTCCCTCCTTCTTCCTCTGCTTTGTGCTTCTCTTTTTGACAGTCGTAGCCGTGCTGCCTTCACTTGCTTGAGCGTGTGGTGAGACTCGTCTGCTGTTACGAGATACATAGAACAAAAAATCGCTTCTGGGTTCTGGTTCATTTTTTTCCCCGTGGATTCTTTCCCTTGTCCTTCGAGAGCGCTGCGCCAGCACGCGTGACATGTAGTTGGGCCTTCGCTCACCAGTGCTTTTTTTTCCTTGTTGCATTATCACGTGTTTATAATCTTTTTCATGATAAAATAATGCGAGCCGAGCACGGTCCGTGGAGTTGTTTTAAAGGCGTTAACATATTTCTGCGTAAGAGCGCGTTTTTTCCGGAGTGGGGGCGGCTCTTGCCTTCCCGGGCCCCGCTGGCCACGCGCTTTTTGCGGTGCTGTAGGAACCGTCGTTCCCGCTCGTTCTCGCCTTCCCCGGTCTTTGCGCTGTGTGGTTCGTCCGGCGCCTCCGCTCTTTCTCGTTCTCCTCGCTCTCTTTTATTTTGTGTTTTGCTGCTCCTTCCCTCTCCTCCCTCCTCCCCGCGTCCCCCACCCCCCCTCCTCTTCCTGCTCTTTCTCCACGTTCCACAGCTTGGTTACACTCGCTTTTCTTGGCGTGGTTTCCTACCAGGTTCTTTGCGGGCCAACCGGTGTTGGCAAGGAGAGCTTTCATATCCTGGCACGCACGCGACCGGCAGGCGAAGACTTTAAGATTTTGGGTATTCTGTTCGATACCAAACTTATTATGTCTAGTGTTGTTGATAGTCGTGTAGTTGAGTGCTCTTGGAAGATACAACGTCTTTTTCGCACTCGGCGTTTTCACACAGATGCAGAATTGATTTGTTTATTGAAAGCGCACGTCTTATCTTACGTCGAGTACAGAACGTCAGCTGTATACCACGCGTCGTCTTCTGTCCTTGCTCCACTGGACGCTCTCCTTTTTCGTTTTCTGCGTTCGCTTGGTGTAGCAGATGCAGACGCTTTGCTTCATTTCAATTTGGCCCCTCTCAGCACTCGTCGAGACATCAGCATCCTGGGGGTCATCCATAGAACAGTCCTGGGTTTGGGACCCGCATGTTTTCAGTTCTTCTTTAAGCAAGACACGGCGCCGCTCCCAGCCAGGGCCCCCAGGAGACACAGACGTCATTTGGTAGAGCCGCCTTTCACTGCGCCAGACTTTCTTCTTCATTCCGCAATTGGTGCTGTCCGTATTTACAACCTTCTTCCGGATTATATAGTTGCTGCGCAGAGTGTGTCGGAATTTCAATCACGTCTCCAGCACCTCGTGCGTGCTCGCGCACGTCGTTGTGTTGACTGGTCTGTTTCTTTCTCTCCGCGCCTCCCTTTGGCTTCCCACCCTCTTCGTGGTTGCCGGATTGGCGCGGGTAGCTTCTCTTCTCCCTGCTTCCTTCTTCCTCCTCTCTCTCCTCCCTCCTTCTCCTCCTGCATGGCGTTTTTTTCACGTTCCCTGGAGCGAACGCACGCATGTGGATTTTTTAACACCTTGAACGTGGACTGACTTGGTGAGAGTTCATTACCACTGAGAGCTTGCATAGAAAAAAAAGAGGTGTTCGACAGCATATTTTTTTGGAGGATTTTTTTTGTTGTTGGTCTTGCGTGGGTGCGTTGTGAGGGCCTCGTTCCGGCGTTAACACAATTAGTTTTTCAATCGATGGTGAGGTTATTTCGCTTGCTTCGCCGAGATCGTGTAAAACATATAAAAAATAAAAATAAAAAAAAGAAGGGGGGAGGAGTAGGGAAAGACGAGAAAGGAGCAATTAAGCCCGCGCCCACGCGCGATGAGCGCAAGAGCGTGGAAGGCGAACGGCTGACGCCACGAAAGCAATAGCTTCCATTGGGCGTCTCCCCGCGTGGGCTCGGGAGTGCAGAAACAGGCATGCATTTAAAAATCGTGAACAGTTGGTTGGCGGGCGATTGCGTCCGGTAAGATTTTGTACAATTGGACGCTTCCAAGAGGAGGCCTGCGGACACAATTTGAGAGGCGCTGGATCTTGAAGTTGCCTGTTGAGGGCGAAGGGCAGGAGCGAGAGGAAAGATGTGGAACAGAGCGGTGGATAAGGCCCAGGATGGCAGTATCCCGGCGGAAAGATAGCGGAGCCAAACAGTGCGCCTTCAGTGCTGACTTTTCGGTTACTTGAAGCGCTCGAAGAAACTTATACTCCACCGAGTCTAGAACAGACAGTGCGGTATATGAGGACTCCCAATCATCCTACGGCCGGGAATGCGATGAGATCCGCTGCTTTAGGAATGCAAGTTGTTCTGACCTTCGTGCATTGCCGCGTAGGCCTTTGCGTTTGTCTCGTCTCGCTTTAAACGCATTGAGGTCATCAGCAAATATGATTTCTTGAAAACCTAGACTGCGGACGGCCTTTTTGGAGCCGGAATAGAAGACGTTCCGCAGAACTGCAGTGCCTTGAAATGCCATATCAGTCACGGTGATCGCACGAGAGAGTGCACCCTGAACAACTACATTCGCCGTGCGTGGCGCCAACCGAGTGCTGAGGGCAGCTAAAACGGAGGGATGCAAATCAGAAGCCCCTAGCGGTCGGCCGAGACTCTGTCGAACGCACCAGCAGCGTCGGAGCTGTGCGCAGCAACTCGCCTCCCAGCGCCGAATGCGACGAGGCAGGTCAGACGAAAAACAACGTCGCATCTCTCGATCTTCTGCCAGGCGTGTAAACAAATTGAAAAGCACCATAATTCAGCTCCCGCACAAGGCACAAAGAAAGAAGCAAGCAGCCGCTCCACGACCTTCGACACTTGTGAAGTAAGATGGATTACTCTGTAATTGCCAGCGTCGTGCTTCGACCCGTTTTTCCAAAGAGGGTGAATCCACTGGATGGCCCAACAGCGCGGCCACTTTCCGCTCGAGAACACGACGAGCAAGAAGAACAACGGGAAGAGACAATTCTTGAAAGCACACCTTCAACAAAAACGAGCTGGGATCAAGTCCGGCCCCGTGCCACCGTCAATGCTCAAATCGTTCAAGACTTTCGAAGCGGAGCGGAGACAGAGAGGAGGGGGGCCAAGGGAAGGCGAGGACGGAGGAGGGAGAAGGGAAAACGCTGTGGGGATTAAAACTGAACTCTGCCATTGTATTTCAAAAGATCGTGCAAATTCGTTTGCCTTGTCGGCCGCCTGGATCGCCCAAGCGCCGTCTGGAGTTCGAAGAGGCGGCGAAACTTCTTTGAGACAGCTTCCACCAGCCTTTGCTGCCAGATCGGAGCGAGCGAAGCTTAGCACGAGTGCGCCCGATAATTCACGACCTACCAAACCCCCCCAACCCAACCCGACGGCCTCCGTTTGCCCTCCATTTCCAGTGTGGGTGGGGTGGGTGGGTGGGTGGGGGGGGGGGGGGGGGTCGGGGAACATCGAGAAAACACGTATGGAACCCATGCCCCCCCCAACCCGAAATTTGGGTCTTCGGGTTGGGTTGGGGTGGTCTGGTAGGTAGTCAATAATCGTGAAAAGCATTCAACATAGCATGGCTGCAAGCTCGGACTGCAAATGGGAACTCTGGCGAGCCCTCGGCCCGTGCTTTCAGCCGCACCTTATCTAGACAATCCGTCGTCAGTCAAGGATGTGACGACGACGACGACTGGATCAGGACAGACGGAATCACATCTCGCATGCCAGCGGCGCTGAGTGAGCTGCGCAGCGGCATCGGTTGGACGAAGACGGCAAATAAATTCCCAATCTGTCTGCCGGAAGCGGCGTCTAAGCGACAACCAGGAAGCCTTCGAATATTTCCATCTTCGGCGCACGACCGTAGACGGAAGGAGAGGAGGAGATGAAAGAGAGCAGAGAACTAGAGAATGGTCGGCGATCTTGGGAAGAACCGCGCACTCGATCTGCTTGTGAAGATCTGTTAAAACAAGATCGAGAAGATTCGTGCCCCTAGTTGGTGCTTTGACGCATTCTTTGAAACCATGTAATGAGCGCCAATTCTGCATCGCGATTCCTCCGGGCTAGTGTGTCTGGAAAAGCGTAGCCGCTGAACATGGTGTAAATTCACGTCTCCAACGAGAACGGTTCCGATAGCTAAAGTCGCGTGTCCGGGCCACTCTGCTGACAAAGAATTAATCGTTGCAAGTTCGCCGTAATGAGGCGGACGGTACCAACGCAATTAAAATGGGCCCGCACTGAGAATGAAACAATGTCCATAATATTTCGGCTTGAGTCGAACAAGGAAGTGGAGAGAATAAACATGCAAATTTGTCGATGGCAAACATAAGAACTCCACCTCCGTGGGCGTTTCTACCCCCCACGGTCAATCAAAAAATACCAGCTCAGGCACGGCGTTGGACAAGATCTGTCGAGTTTGCTCTCATTGATCAGAACAAGCAAGGGGGGGGCGGGGCAAAAAGACAAACGAGCCTCAAGCTCGGCACGATGACTAAATTATCCCAGTGCGACCCTACCTAGAAGTTGGAACCCCTAGGAAAGCAGCATTAGTAGTAACAGTAACGCTAAGCTAAAGCTAAGCTAAAGCTAAGCTAAAGCTAAGCCAAAGCTAAGCTAAAGCTAAGCTAAAGCTAAGCCACAGCTAAGCTAAAGTTAAGCTAAAGCTAAGCTGAAGCTAAGCTAAAGCTAAGCTGAAGCTAAGCTAAAGCTAAGCTAAAGCTAAGCTAAAGCTGAGCAGCAGCTAAGCTAAAGCTAAGCTACAGCTAAGCTAAAGCTAAGCTACAGCTAAGCTAAAGCTAAGCTAAAGCTAAGCTAAAGCTAAGCTAAAGCTAAGCTAAAGCTAAGCTAGAGCTAAGCTAAAGCTAAGCTAAAGCTAAGCTAAAGCTAAGCTAAACCTAAGCTAAAGCTAAGCTAAAACTAAGCTAAACGCTAAGCGAAAAGCTAAGCCAAACCCTAGGCCAAAGCTAAGCTACAGCTATGCTAAAGCTAAGCTAAAGCTAAGCTAAAGCTGAAGCTAAAGCTAAAGCTGAAGCTAAAGCTCCCAGGGGACTTGGGGGAACCGCGGGGCGGGGACTGGGGGAACCGCCCGGAGTTGGAGCCCCTCGGAAAGCAGCATTAGTAGTAACAGTAATGCTAAGCTAAAGCTAAGATAAAGCTACGCTAGAGCTAAGCTGTTCAAGCTAAAGCTAAGCTAAAGCTAAGTTGAAGCTAAGCTAAAGCTAAGCTAAAGCTAAGCTAAAGCTAAGCTAAAGCTAAGCTAAAGCTTAAAGCTAGGCTAAATCCAAGCTAAGCTAAAGCTAAGCTAGCTAAGCTGAAGCTAAGCTGAAGCTAAGCTGACGCTAAGCTGAAGCTAAACTTTAGCTAAGCTGAAGCTAAGCTGAAGCTACGCTGAAGCTAAGCTAAAGCTAAGCTAAAGCTAAGCTAAACAACTAACGCTAAGCTAAAGCTAAGCTAGAGCTAAGCTAAAGCTAAGCTAGAGCTAAACTAAAGCTAAGCTAGAGCTAAGCTGAAGCTAGGCTAACGCTAATTTAGAGCTAAGCTAAAGCTAAGCTAAAGCTAAGCTAGAGCTAAGCTAGAGCTAAGCTGGAGCTAAGCTAAAGCTAAGCTAGAGCTAAGCTGAAGCTAAGCTGAAGTTAAGCTAGAGCTAAGCTAAGCTAAGCTAGAGCTAAGCTGAAACTAGGCTGAAGCTAAGCTAAAGCTAAGTTAAAGCTAAGCTGAAGCTAAGCTAAAGCTAAGCTAAAGCTAAAGCTAAGCTAAAGCTAAGCTAAAGCTAAGCTAAAGCTATGTTAAAGCGAAGCTGAAGCTAAGCTGAAGCTAAGCTAAGCTGGGTGAACCCAGGGGGCGCGACTGGGGGAATCGCGGGGCGGGGGCTGAAACGCCCGGGGCGCTTTCCATTGCCCGGCCCCTTTAACCCTTCTAGAGAGTAAGAACCCTTCTAGGCAGAGCCTAGGTAGGGAAAAAACCGTCGATGTTTATATGCAAAATGGTGAGGTTCAGTGAAACAACCGACTGTGAGGGTCCGGGTTCTCGCGGACCCCTGTCGGGAGGCGAATTTGGTAGGAAGAAAGACGATGGATCTCTGATTGAAATCAACACCGCGCACGCGCTGAAGGACAGGTTGGGGGCGGGAAAGAGGAAGAGGAAGGGGCGGGCGACGAGTGACAGAGGCAAGGCCGGTCGGAAATTCCGGTCTAAGGCGATTCGAAAAATACGGGGTGAGGCGACTCGAAAAATCGCCGTTTGAGGGGCCAGAATGCGCAGAAATAAGCTGCGCTCCTTTGCTCGCCCCAGAAAATGAAGCAGACGAGAAACGAACTGCATTGCCGCACTGGCGTGTCAGAAAGGATGCCGCAGATCTTGGACCGCGACGGCGGAAACGAAAAGAGCTCGAAACACCCGGGGGCCGCTCGCAATCCGTTTGACGGAGGGCGGAAGTAGAACTAACAGAATTAAGGTGAAACGGTAAGCAGACCCCCCAACACCTCTACTTCAACGAAAACTTCGAATAAGGAGACAAAAACACTCCCTCGAAATCAGTGCTGGATTGCTCAAATGCCTCCGAATCAGAAATCCTCACGACGCGATTTTTGAAATTGGCCTCGACAGCCACGCCAGAACCGACAGCCTGTTTCAAAACTTCAGTCGCTTTCCGCAAGGCCCAATCGCGATGCTTCTGGAATTTAGTCTTTGCGGGCCTCACGGTGATATTGCCGGTGGCGCTCTCGAAAATAATACTCTTGGCGCTCTCTAGAAACATTTTCCGAGACGCCTCGGAGGAGAACTCGATGTGCAAAACTTTAGTTGCTGTCTGCGCGTTCCGAGGGCCCTGCGTGAAATGACCGACAGAAGCGGCGGACACATTCTGAAACTTGCGCAAATACTCCTCAATCTCGTTCGTCCGGCTGTCTAACGACAAGGCAGTGGAGAAACCAGAAAGAGCAACCTGTCGATTGGCCACGTCTATCGAATTGATCAGCAGGATCTGCTCCTTGGAAAGGCCAGACGCCGGACGAGCTTCCACTGCGTCGAGACGACTGCGTACATCGGCAATCTCGTCTTTCAGGGGATCGACAGCCTGAGAAATCGCAACCCGCGTGGCCTTCATCATCTCGATCTGTGAATTTTGAATAGAGACATTGGTTGGCATGTTGCTCATGATGTAGTTCAATTTCTCGCTGTCAGACGCCGTAAGTGGAGGTGGAACAGGTTCTGGAGCCAACGGAACGTCAGCCAATGACCGCCCAGGATCCGCTTGCAAGGCCACCCGATGGCGCTGCCGCATGCGCCGGGGGGACGGAACCCGCGCCCGGGCAAGCGCCCGGGGCCAGAGCCACGCCAGGGACCGCTGCGCTGGGGGACGAACCCGCACCAGGAGCGATCGGCGCGCGGCTCGACGCACCATCACCTCTCGAGGAGGGGGGCGGAGCAGCTCCCGGGGGGACAACACCCGCACCCGGTCGAAGACTGCCACCCGCAGGGCCGGTCAAGGAACCACCGCGCGCGCCAGGCCAGGTGGGGGCGGGAGCAAAAGGCTCGGCTGCCATGCCGGTATTCTCGCCTGTCCGAAGCGACTTCTTCGGCGGTGCAGCCTGGGCTGCCGCTTGGACAGCAGCGCGACGATCGGCCAATCGACTCAGAGGATTGTTGCCCTTCTCGGCGCCCTTGCTGAAAAGACTCTGAGACAGCTCTGTAGATTCGCCTGCAAGAGCAGCTGCTGCTCAAGCGGACATGGCGTGATCCAAAGGGAATCGCGAAATATGATCTTATCGGATCTCTCGAAAAGCACTCGTGCAACTCACGGGTAAGCGCGATGTGCCGGCGGCCTTGAGCCAAATTGTTGTAATGCTCGTTTCTATTATTATTGTTGTTGTTGTTCTTGTTGTTGGTTGCTTTTGTTTCTCTCTTTCCGCGCGCGGTTGCTGCGCAGCGGCGAAGCTAAAAGAGTAATTCTGGCGCGCTGGGGGGCTACTTGACAAAAACATCTCGAGGGAAGTTTTGGAAATTTTTGATTTGTTTCAATTCGATTTCTTTAAATTCAACCATTCGTTAGAGCTCTAGTATTTTTCCCACCCATCTTCGATCTTATTCCCGCTCGCCATTTTGATCTGAGCTCGATCGGGTACCTATTATTGCCAAAAAGGCACTCAGGCGGGATCGGCTGTTCGAGTCAGTTTGACAAGTGCTGTCGGTTTTCTGATTTCAACTCGGGTTGCAGGAAAGCTACAGAGTTGGTATGCACACCTAATCGATCCAGAATCATCGGGCGCTTTCGTCTCCAGCATCCAGAGGTCTGAACTCGGTTTGTTACCAGAGCTAGATCCGCGGAACTATTCGTATTCTATTTTTTTCGAGATGATGATTCGTTTCTCCACTTAACTCGACTTGCAGATAAGCTAGAGACCTCTTCGGCACAGCAATCGCAAGGAAATCATCACACACGCGATCGTCTGAAGTATCTAGACGCTTGAATTCGGCTTGCTATCAGCGCAGAAGCCGAACACCTAGTCGTATTCTGCTAATATTCTAGACATGTCTAGACATGGAACTTGTTTTTCTTAACTTCACTCGAGATGCAGATGCGCTACAGAGCTCTTCGGCATACCAACCGGAAAGAAAGTATCAGGCGCGCCAGTTCAAAGTATCTAGACACCTGGAGTCAGTTTGCTATCAGCGCTCTGGCTGAAAAACTATTCATACTCTGCTAATTTCTTGGAGATGGTATTGTTTTCCTTGACTCAGCTCGCGCTGCAAATGAGCCGCAGAGCTGTTCAGCGCAGCAATCGGAAGGAATTTTTTAGAGGCGCTGGTTAAACGCATAGACGGCTGATCTCGGTCAGTTATCAGCACGGGGGCCGAAACAAATTATTCGTGCTCTGCTAATTCTTTGGAGGTGTTATTGGTTTGCATGATTTGTCTCGAGCTGCAACTGAGGTACAGAGCTGTTTGGCACAGCAATCACACGGAAATAATCCGGCGCGCTAGTTTAAAGTATCTAGACGCCTGAACTCGATCTGCTATCAGCGCTGGGACCGAACAACTATTCGTACTTTGCTAAGTTTTGTAGAGATGGTGATGATCTTCTGTGCGCTGTTCGGCGCAGCCATTGGAAGGAAATCAACAGGCGCGCTAGTTTGCAGTGACCAGACGCCTAAACTGGGTCTGGTATGAGTATTTTTTCCCAGAGATGCTTTTCCCTCACTCCTTCTTCTTCTCCACGTCCTCCTTCAAGAGACCGCGCCCTCTTGCGCGCAATGCAAGATTGCCGCGCCCGTATTGCACGAGGAAGCTCTACGAGTTTTCGGCGGTAGCCAAGGTTGACTGTTTACCGCCGTCTCCCAGTTTAGGTGTCATTGCGCGTGACGCCGTGTCAATTTCTTGGGTTTTGCCGCGTTGCCGACGACCGACTTTCATTTTCATGTGCAGATGAAGCTCCGACCCATCCGGACAAATTCGAAGAAACCGCGTTTAAACTTGTTCATGCGTTTTTCGTTTGCGTCGCGAGTGGCTTGACGCGGGCAGCGAAGGCGCTGGCCTGTTTGGTCGGGGAAAGAAACGGTCCGAAGGGCAAGGTCGGTTCCGATGCTCGCGCCCGTTGCCATTCGTCCCGTGGGGGAAAAGCAGAGCGAGAGTTTCTTGTGTCAGATGTAGAAAGTGCACGCAGACAAGTTGCACGGCATGTTGTTTAGGAACATCATTGCATCTGCGAAGTCAAAAGAGAGAGAGAGAGAGAAAGAGAGAGAGAACACAAGAGAGATCTATGCAGAATTTTCGCAAGTTTCTTGAAAATAAATTGTGTTCTGTGCCGGTGTATATCTTTGTAGTTTTTTTTTATACATTTGTTTGCATGAATTTTACAAACAGTTTTTCATCGGTATGAACACAGCTCGCGCGAAATATTTTTTGTAATTGCGCAGTTAAACTTTTGAAAGTCATTTCAGTGTTAGCGCGGCGTCGTTGGCATTGTCCAGCGATTGTTCAAGCGATCTGCGCAACATCGAGTCTGATTCATCAGTTCTTCATGTTCAGGTACCGTACATTTCTCCAACAAATCGAATTCGGCGTTGTAGTTTTGGGGGCGCGGGTTTTGATTTCGAGCGGTTTCTGCTGCAATGCAAGAATCCGAATTTGTTTGCGCTGCTCACAAAAAATGGAGCATCGGCCCAGATTGTGTGCAACAAGTAAATTGCGTCATGAGAGTATTTCGGGCCAGCCAGGACTACGAGATTTCGAACAAGAACTCTTGGGAAGCATTTGCGTTCCGGGCCGCACAACGGACGCCGGCAATCTATCGTATGCAGAAACGTCGGAAAGCTAATCGGAGGATATTGCCGAACACCCAAGTAAAACGCCATCGACAAAATGCCGCTTGTGCCGCCGGCCAGCACGAATATCTGGAATAGAGGCATGCATTTGACAGCTTCAGGGAAGTAAAATGACCCCAGGCCCAAGGCAGTGTCGGGGATTCAGCCTGGATTGGCGACGTCTGGCGTGGCGCTTCAGAAGTCATATTGAATTTGTACAGGGGTTTCTCCGGACCACCGTTCGAGAGAAGAAACACGTTGTCTATGACCAGCGTTGCGGGATTCTGTCGACACCAATCTTGGTTAGTCCTTTGCAGGCTACCGCCAGCCTGCGAGGGCGATCCACGATGACGACGATTCGGCGTTCAGCCTTGGTCAGGGACACCATGACGCTGTCAGTTGTGGTTCTTCGCGCCGATAAAGTAGTTTAGGCCGTTGGTGACTTGCGTGGTGCGGTTGCATTGTTGTCGAAGGCGCGCATCGAAATATCATCGATCATCGATCATGTCCGACTGTCCCTGGCCTTGGTGCCGCCTTCCGCTGCCGCCAAGTCTCCTCTGTCGTCCTTGTCCGTGACATTGTCGCCAGTTGCCCTTCGCGGGTGACTGTTCCGTGGCCCTGGCGCCGCTGGCCGTTTGTTCGCCTGTCGCCAGTATTCAACCAGGAAATAAATCACAATTCTTAATTCAAAAGCTGAAGAACAATATTCAATAACACGTAGTAACACAAGACGCTATATATTGTTCTGTTTGTTTTTGGTTGCCTTTCGCCCTGATGCTACCTTGCGCCGCCGCCGATTTCTTGGCCGTGCTAGCGTGCCCAGCCCTGGTCTTGCCGCCGCCGCTGATTTCTTGGCCGTCCTTCCCCACGCCGTCACGGATCCTGAGCTTCCCCTGCACTACCCAGTTGCATTTTTTGGGTCTACGCGCGGATTTAATGTGGTTGGTTTCACGCATTTTGCAACGTTGCAACGACAACCAATATTCGTCATGCTCTGCATTTCCCCGTGAAGCCCGTTCCTCGACCAGCACCGCGGGAAAGAGGAGGAGGAGGAAGAAGAGGAGGAAGAGGAGGAGGAAAAGGAGGAGGAGGAAGATGAAGGAGGAGGAGGAGGAGGAGGAGGAGGAGGAGGAGAGGGAGGAGGAGGAGGAGGAGGAGGAGGAGGAGGAGGAGGAGGAGGAGGAGGAGGAGGAAGAGGATGGTTTTTCCAGGGTGGTGCTTGTGGGCCGTCCCGGGATCGTTTTCTTGTGTTTCTCTTTTTTTTTCTTTTCCGCGGCGGGAGGGTCTCTCGGCAAGGCGAGATTATTTTTCGGCACGGGGAGAGGAGAGGGGATGAGGCACACGTGACAAGGACGAAGGGGAGGCGGCGAATAACGGAGGAGCCAGGAGGGAGGACAAAAGGGGGGAGAAGGACAAGGAAGTGGGGGAGGAGGATGATAATGACAGCGATGGGTAGGAGGAGGAGGAGGCGGGGAAGATCGCCATTTGTACGTGAGTATGTTTTATTTCTTCTCTTGTCTTGTTTGCTGTGGCCTGGCCTAGCCTGTGTGACCTGTCATGTGCCCGCGGATATGTATTCTTTCTCCCCTGGTCTGGGCTGCTGTGGCCTGGTCTGCCAGGATATTGGTCGGCCTGGCGTTGCTGTTTGGTGCGTTCGGGGCACGTGTGACATGGTGTCTTTGGCCGTTTTGAGGAAACGGAGGGGAATTGCGGTGCCGGGAAAAAAGTAGTGCAGGCGTTGTTTTTGGAGGCCTTTCGAAGCCCATGGGCGCCTCTTCGAGGGCACTTTGGAGGCTCTCGCTTCCTGGGGGCATCTTTGGCCGTCTTATGGGCTCCCTGGGCCATCATCGAGAGTTGTTGGCGGTGTATGGGCCTCTTTGGAGCGTTCGGGGGTCTGCTCGAGAGCATCTGAGTATGTACATATGTAAGTGTACACAGGACTTCGCCAATCTGTCTGTGCGTGGTCGCAGCATCAACGTTTTGAGGCGGTGTCTCCATTCATATTGTCCCGCTATGCTGTTTTTCTGTTTGTTTTTGTCCGACTTGGCTTGGTTAGCGACACGTATTTCTTGTCGTGACGGCTATGTGCCGATATGAGGAGTCGTTGTGTGATGGCAACGATGCGATGCGCGCGCAAGGAGCAGCAGGCTATGATGACGGATCGGAAAGACCCAGAGAAGGAGAGCTTGAAGGCGCAGTTGCAGGAACGTGGTTGCCAGCTTTCTGGTCAAATTGAACCTTAATGTGAGATTCTCTGTCGTGTTTCGTTGGAGGATTGGGGAGGATGCTGCTGAAAAGGCTTGAGCATCGTCCTCAGCAACGGAGGCTTGAGCTTTGGTTCCGTCGCCCTTCGCTGAACCGCAGCAACAGGGGTGCCAGGCAGATGCCCCAGCCGCATCCTCGCAGAGGGTGTACGGGGATGCCGCGCATATGTGCCAGCCGAGGACGCAGCTCTTCCACTCACAAGTATGGTGCTTAGTTGTCGCAGAGGAAGCTGCTGGGCTGTCGGCCGCCAGGTCGACACCGGGCCAAGGGCTCAGGGGGCTCATCTGATTTGCTCAGGCTGTTGCAGAGGAAGCTTCAGCGCCTGCGGGGCTAGCGCAGAGGAAGCTTACACGAGACCCCAGTCATATCTTCGCACAGTGATAGGGGTCGCTGGCCGCCCCATTTATCGACGACTGTCAGTCGCAGTGTCGTCGATTCGCTCTTCGAGGAGGGAGGAGGACGAGGAGGAATGATGGTGTTCTTCTCGAAGTGGGCTTTGTTTTATTTGAATAATTTAACCGCTTCGCTCATTCCGCAGGCCCATTTCGCATCACAGTGGCTGCATGGTGATGTGCTCGTACCCATGGGGAATAGATTTCTCAGAGCGCGCCAAGATGATTCAAGAGAGCTCCAGCAGAGTTTCGAGACGCACCTGGGTTGAGGGTCAGAGTCCTCATGGGTGCTTCTTGGGGTCTTTTCAGAAGGGCTCTCGGGAGCCTCTGGTCAGCAGTTTTGAGGTCTCTGGGGAACCTCTTGGGGGCCTCTTGGGGCTTCCTGGGGGCCTGTTCGGGGTCTGGGGAGCCTTTGGGGTCTCTTCGGGGCATCTTGTGGCCTCTTCGGGGGCTCTTGGGGGCCTCTGGTGGCTTCTTGGGCGCCTCTTGGGGCTGAGAGCTCGAAAGGTCTGTTCGAATTACCCCTCTGGGCCCCCTCTTGGGGCCATCCTGGGGCCGTCTTGGAGGCCTCTTGGGCCGTCTCAGGGCCATCTTAGTCAATTTGTGGGCCTTCTTGGAAGCTGTTTGGGTCGCTTTGGAGCGATCTTGGGGCATCGTGGGCCGTCCAGGACGGTCGGCAGCTCGAAAAGGCGGTACCGCAAAAAACGTCCTAAAACCAATGCAAAATCAATGATTTTTTCGGTTTTCGGGGCCTCTCGAAGTCCTCTTGGGACTGGCCAAGGGGTCCCGGGGGCGCGCCCCCGCAGCCCCACTCATTCGCGGAGCCCTCGACCAGAAGGGGGCAACGGCCTAAGCCTTCCCCCCCCAGGAGAAAACGCATGCGATCAGGCGGCGGTAGGTAGGTACTGACCGCTGCTTCCGACGACCGGTGGCCGGAGGCCACTCAGCAGTTACAGTAGCGGCCAGCCCCCTAGCCTGCGATCGACGTCACCCCAACATATTAATGCTGTGTGTGTGTGTGTGTGTGTGTGCCCCCCCCCAGGGGCGACGCGCGCACCGAGAAATCTTGTAGTATAAGCGTCGTGACGGGTGCTTTCTGGCCACACCACTCGGGAAACGATATCTACAGGATGGGTATACTATATGTTTGGTTCGGACGCGTGCCTCTAAGGAGGACATATAGTAGTAGTATGTCTCTGTGCGTCTCATGCGATGTCCGCAGCGCCGCTCGCCCTGGAACCGTACTTGCGCCAGCATCAGGTACGCCGCAGGGGCGAGTGGAAGCGCACTGGCTGGCGGGGGTACATGCGGGATACGCGACTTCTGGGTGAGACCTTGGTCGAACGTCAAGATGAGTGGCGGTGCTGCCTGGGGCCCGTTGGCCATGCCCGCCCGGGTGAACTTCCTGGTCACGTCCTACCCGAGTCGCCCCACCAGTAAGTTGCAGGCCAGCCTTGCACCTTCGCATGGGCGCTCTCCAGTCGCGTTTGCGACGGCCCTTGTTGCCCGTGTCGTGTCGCGACGTCCTCGGCAGAGTGGTGCCCGTCCTTGCAGGCGACGGCTGGTTGTCGGCGTGTCGTGTTATGCGCGCTGACTTGATTTTTTTGTTGTAAATTTTTTGGCCCAGGACAGATGTATAATCCTCCAGCTATAGCGGCGTCTGCCTGCAGCCGAGCCTCTATAGCTGCAGCGCGTGGTTGGCCGCCTGATTCCGAGGCGCTGCTTTGTGCTGCTGCCGCTGGCGCTGCCTTCTTTGCGGCACCCAGATGATGCGGGAGGGGCCGTTGACTGCGCGGGACGTCCTTTCATTGCTTCTGAATGGTAGCCATTTTCAAAATTTATTTGCAGGTGTTTTGCTTCATTGTGACGAGGGCTCTGTTGCAAGGCTCATCTGCGAGGCAATTGCCTCGGACGCGTAGGTTTTGAGCTAAAAGCAGGGCGTGCACAGCTGCATGCGGCTGCTGGTTGAGAATTATCGTTCGTTGTGACGTTTGCGCCTGGCTGCTGCAGGAGCCTGGTTTGTGATGTCTGGGGGGAGGAGGAAGAAAAAGAGGGGGTGAGGGTGAGGATAGTTGGGAGCAGGGCGAGGTGGCAGAGCTGTAGAGACGGAGACGGAGAACTTGTGGCGTCCAAAGCCCGGATAGCAGCGGAGTCCAGGACGCGTGGAAGGCCTGTGGGAGATTTCTGCAAGGACGCTGGAGAGTATGCTCGGGGAGCTTACAAGCTCGAGAAAGAAGCTTCGCCAGAGCCGCCGAGGAACTTCGATGGAGCTGCGGAAAGGCCTCCCGCACGCACGCTGGGAACGAGTCGGAGAACGCTTGCCGGACACGCTGCCGGTTCACAGGAGGCGCTGCGACGCTGCCTCACTGGGAGCCGTGGAGAGCAGCTGGCGTAGCCCTGCCCGCAGGTTTCTTATCTGACAGCCCTTGTAGCTCTCCTGGGATCCATCCGGGAGTGAATCGAGGAGGAGGAGGAAGCAGCGGAGGCCGAGGCGCACGAGGAGAAGGACAACGAACACGATGAGGAAGAGCCTGCCACGATTCATTTATGTTGATCTTGAGTTCCCATGCGTCGGTCCAGCCTCTGCCCTGGTTTGATTTCGTCGCCCATACAATTGTTTGCATGACGCTGACTGTGTCCTCGGCTTGGGCACGCATGTTTTGATTCGTGGAGCCTTTGATCAAGCAACCAGTTTTGTATACGCGTGCATATTCTTTTCGGGGCACCCCACAGAACGCCTGGGCTCACAATGGAAGAAAAATGCGCGAATCACGGAAAAAAATGAACTCATGAGGAACGGGAGGAGACGAAGGACGAGGCGAAGGGGGGGGAGGATGAGGAGGAGCTGGAACATGATGATGATTTGGTGGTGGTGGTGGTGGTGGATGCTCCTTTGGCTGCTTGCCGCAGCCTCTCTCTCGAAACGTGCGCGTACGTTGAGCAGCTTTGGTTCGCTCCCTGTGACAGGCGTACGTCAGCGAACCCGAGGGACACACCAAATCATAATGCGTAACGGGGCAAGCGTTAGCGTCGAAACTCGGATCATCTTAAGCATTGACCTAAGAGGAGGAGGAGGAGGAGGAGGAGGAGGAGGAGGAGGAGGAGGAGAGGAGGAGGAGGAGGAGGAGGAGGAGGAGGAGGAGGAGGAGGAGGAGGAGGAGGAGGAGGAGGAGGAGGAGGAGGAGGGAGGAGGAGGAGGAGAGAGGGAGGAGGAGGAGGAGGAGGAGGAGGAGGAGGAGGAGGAAGGATAGGAGGAGGGAGGGAGGGGGGAGGGAGGAGGAGGAGGAGGAGGAGGAGGAGGAGGAAGAGGAAGAGGACACATAATAAGAATAAGAAGAAGAATGTTAATAGTAATCATCTTAATAATAAAATTCGGAAGCAATACTACTACTATTAATAATAATAATACGCGTAATACTAATAAGAATAAGACGAAGACGAATATTACTAAGAGTAATAATATTTAAACAAATCATATTCATACCAACACTACTAATACTAAGGGTAATAATACCAATAATAGTATTATGATTGATAATATTATCATCATTGATAATATTAATACTATTATGAATAATAAAAAATACCAATGGTAATAGTAATAGTAATAGTAATAGTAATAGTAATAGTAATAGTAATAGTAATAGTAATAGTAATAGTAATAGTAATAGTAATAGTAATCGTAATAGTAATAGTAATAGTAATAGTAATAGTAATAGTAATAGTAATAGTAATAGTAATAGTAATAGTAATAGTAATAGTAATAGTAACAGTAATCATAATAGTAATAGTAATAGTAATAGTAATAGTAATAGTAATAGTAATAGTAATAGTAATAGTAATAGTAATAGTAATAGTAATAGTAATAGTAATAAGAATATTATTAGTAATACTAATAACGCTAATATTAATAATAGTAATAATAATAAGAAGAATACTACTAGTCAGACGAAGACGAATAATACGAAGACGAATAAGAAGAGTAATACGAATAATAATGATACGAAACATAATACGAATAATAACAAGCATACTAATAAGACGAAGAGGACGACGAATCAGAGAACGACTGATAATAATAATAATGACAATACTAATAAAGAGAATAATGATACTAATAATAGGACGAATAATACTATTACAAATAACAAGAATAATACTGCTACTACTACTAACACTAATAATAATATTACTGATAATAACAATAACAGCAATAAAATTAATATTACCAATACTACTACTAATACTAATAATAATGATAATACTAAGAAGACAAATGATACTAATACTAATGCTAACAATAATAATGATACTAATAGTAATAGAAATATTATTATTATGAATGCTAATAGTAATACTAGTACTAATAATGATAATACTGATGATGATAATAATGATACTAATACTGATAGTAATAATAATAACAAGACTAAGGATAATAATACTAATACCACGAATAATCATAATAATAATATTAACAGCAATAACAATAATACTAATATTATTAATAATAATATTAATAATAATAATACTAATAATATTAATATTATAAAAAACAATAAGACTAATCACAATAAAACTAATGTTAATAAGAAGAAGGAGCAGACGAACACGAAAACCACTACTAATACTAAGACTAATAATAATATGAATGCTAAGCAGAAAAAGAGGAGGATGATGATGAGGAGGAGGAGGAGGAGAAGGAGGAGGAGGCGGAGGAGGAGGAGGAGGAGGAGGAGGAGGAGGGGAGGAGGAGGAGGAGGAGGGAGGAGAGAGAGGAGGAGGAGGAGGAGGAGAGAGGAGGAGGGAGGGAGGGAGAGGGGAGGAGGAGGGGGGGAGGAGGAGGGGGCGGAGGAGGAGGAGAGGAAAGACGAGACGAGGAGGAAGAGGGAGGAGGAGGAGGAGGGAGGAAGAACGCGTAGCGATTGTAGACCACATTTGGCACTTTGAAGCGGGGGCCCAAAGTGATGACGTGAGCCAGGACGGAAGAAACAACAGAGAGAAAGAGATAGAGAGAGAGAGAGAGAGAGAAGGAGAGATGAGGAGAAAGGAAAAGAGAGGATGACGCTTCGGCACTCGAGCTGCAGGACTTGCGGAAGACCATCAAGTCCCGCAGCCGCTTCGGCGCGTGGATGTGCGAGCGGCACATGCAGGCCCGCCCCCGCCCCTTTGCGGAACTCACCGACACGCGGGGGGCACGGCCGAAAAGCGCGCAAGCACATGCAGAGCAGGAGGAGGAGGAGGAGGAGGAGGAGGATGAGGAGGAGGAGGAGGAGGAGGAGGAGGCGGAGGAAGAGGAGGATGTACTGATGCCGCTGCCCTTCCCTCGTCGCCAAGGCAAGATTCGCCTCGAAGTACTTGTCAGAACGCGCCCCAGGAGAGGTTCGTGGAGCAGCGGTATCGGTATCCTTTTGTTCCCCCCCTACACACACGGGCGCTGGCCGAACATTCATCAGTCGATCTGAGTCAGGCTGCTCTGCTGCGGTCGGCCAGGTCCCAGGGGCCCGTGTTTGGGGCCGCAGGCCCGCGTGCTCCCCGCCCTCGCGCGGACGGTCTCGCTTCGCCGCTGCTGGGGCTACCTTTCCGCACCTCGGCGCTTTTCGGCTGGGCGGGGGACGCTCGACGTTTGCGCTCCCGTGGTTTGTTGTCTGCCCTCCACCTCGCGCCGCGTGCCGCTCCCGTCTCCGTTCGCCCTTCTCCTTTTGCCCGCTCGCCTGGCCCTGCAGGCAACGCTGGCCCCTCGCCCCGTCTTCTTCCCATACTCCGCCCCCCCCCGAGGGTATGCACGGGTGTCCGGGAATTCGCCCCCTCCCTCCCCTCCCGCTGCCCCGAATTATGG
>CAUYUJ010015026.1:321441-336441 GCA_963575745.1 Prorocentrum cordatum
AAATGTGCGCGGCGCTAAAGCGAGAGCAACATTCTGAAACCGAATCGCCCTCAATCCGTGACGCTCTTGCACTTTTTGAAAGCGAATGTGCGCGGCGCTCAGGCGAGAGCCACATTTTGAAAACGGTTCACCCTCAATTCGTGAAGGTCTTGCAATTCAAAAAACGAATGTGCGCGGCGCTCATTCGAGAGCCACATTTTCAAAACGGCCCGCCTTCAAGCCGTGAAGCTTTTGCATATTTTTAGGACGAATGTGCGCGGCGCTTAGGCGAGACCCACGTTTTGAAAACCACCCACCTCTATTTGCGAAGCTGTTGCCAATGTTTGAGCTTTAGGGTCATAATTTGTGAGGAAATCTCAGACGGAACGTCTGACCCGCCCTTTCGACTGGCCTCGGGGTGCGACTGGGAGGAGTTGTTTATAAGGAAACGGAATGGAGGAAGAGCAGGAAAAGGAGGAGGAGGAGGAGGAGGATGAGGAGAAGGACACGGAGGAGGACGACGACGAAGAGGTGGGCCAGGGAAAGGATGGGGCCCTCGTGGAGGAATATCGGAGGACTGCAATGGGGACGACGAAATCAGTGATCGGGACAGGAGGAAGAGACGCGCCCATTCATCCTCCTCTGGTGCTTTCTGTCTCTTTGGTTGTTTTTTGGACTCTTTACGCTCGGCCCGTGGGTTGCGCCCATGGGTCGTCCTTGGGGTGCGAGGATCTTGCGCAGCCTTAGGTTGCGTCCGTCGGTCGCGCCATCGGTTGCGACCATGGGTTGCGCCAGGGAGTGCGATGATCTTGCGTGGTCCTGGGTTCCGCCCGTTGCTGCGCACGTGGGTTGCGCCGGCGGGTGCGAAGAGCTTTGTGGTCACAGGTTACGCCCATGGTTTGCGCCTTGGTGCGAGGAGTTGACCCAAGCAGGATTTTCGGTGCCTTCCTTGCGCCATGCAGACTGCATCGCATGTATCGCAACCGCAGATATTGAAAGCCACGGTTTCGGGTCCACGCTGGGGTCCCACTTACAGTGCCCTTGCACGTCCATTTCCACTGACAGTGTTTCGCTACCGAAGGCATTCAGGACCATGTTTTGCCGGAGTGCACGGTGCCCATTTGTTAATCCTTTCGCCTTCGTGGGGTTGGTTTTCGGCAGTGCGTTCGCGAGCGCTCTGCGTGCCGTGCTCCCCTTTTTTTGGGTGTCGCGGCATTACTGGTGGCCCCAAAGGGCCCAATAGGTGGACGACGCGGCTCCAGAGGGGCTGCGCGGCTCTTCCATCTTTCGGTAGGCACGCCAGGTCTTTTCAGGGGGCCGACGCGTCGTCCAGGCGCCCCAGTTTGGGCCATGAGCCCAGCGGACAAAGCAGAGGCGCTGGCCCGGATCCGCAGTGTGAAATGCACCAGTCGTGCTTACGCTTCGTGATCGTCGTCGTCTTTGCCCTCGTCTCCACCCGTGCTTCTCATCCACTTCTTCCTCTTCCTCCACATGTTCTTACGGCAATTCCTGCCGTTCTTGATCCAGCCCCCCTTTCTGCTCCTCCTCCCCGTCCTCTCCCCGCCTCCTCTGGGTCTTCGTCGCTCTCGTCGGGCTTCTTCTCTTCCCTTTCCCTTCCTCTCATCCCTCAACGCATCCTCTTTCTCCCACCCTCTCTTCCTCCTCATTCTCGTCCTCCTCCGCATCCGCATCCCGTATCCTCATCTCGCATGATCCTGCACCTCCCTCCTTCTCCTCCTCGTCTGCTCATCTCCCCTCCCCCATTCTCCTGTCTTCGGCAGTGTTTTTGAGTTTTTTGTTGTGTGTGTGTATTCATGTCTGTTGTTCTGTTGTCATTGTTGCTGTTTTGTTATTTCCCTTTGGTCTCCCCACAATCCTCCCTCCTGCTCCTCCTGCTGCTGCTCCTTCTTCTCCTTCTCCTACGCATACTACATACAACCCCCCCTCCTTGGTGCCATCTTCCTCTTCCTCCGCATATAACCTCTTTCTACTCGTCATCGTCATTGTCGTCGTCGTCGTCGTCGTCCTCTTCATTCCTTTCCTCGCCTCCACAACCACACGGTATCAATGTACACCAGTACGAGTTTTCTCTCCCCCTGAAACTGTCCAGTGCTGCGCCGCCCTGGTGTGGTATCTCATTATTTTGGTTTGTGATCGGAACGTTCTCGGCCCTTCACATATGGTCCCCTCCTGCCAGCTTTGGCCGCATTTCAGGATCGGTGTTTTGTTCCCGCCGTTCAGAACGGCGCTCTCGCAACAGCGACGGGCACATTTCTGGATCCAAGTCCTTGCTCGTCTTTACCACCCCTCCTTTTTTCCACCCCGCGTTCCGCCGATCATCCTTCTTCTCCTGCCCGTACTCCTCCTGCTCCTCCTGCTGCTGATCATGCTTCTCATCTTTCCTCATCCGCCTCCTCTGCCTGCTCATCCTTCTGCTCATCCGCCGCATCACTCCCCTCCAATGTGCAAGGCCTCTCTCGTCTGTTTGCGCATCACACGGTGGGGCCGTTTTGGGTATCAAGGTAAGCTAGGACCCTGGTCTGCGGAAGGATTTCCGCACGCGAGCGCGCCTAGATTTCCTTAACCCCTCTCCTTTATCATTCATTTCCTCATTCTCTTCCTTCCCTCCTTCCCCACCCATCCTCTTCCTTTCTCCTCCCCTACTTATCTTCGTACTCGTCGCCATCCTCGTCAGCCCCCTCGCCGTCCTTTTTCTTCTGCCGCCTTTCTTCTGTCCCTTTTTGTCCTCCTCCTTCTCCTCCTCCTCCTCCTCCTCTCATTCCTCCTCGTCCTCCTTCTCCCCCCCCTCGTCCTCCTCTTCCCCCGGCTCTCCTTCCTCCCCCTTCCTCCTCGTCCTCCCTTCTCCTCCTCCTCCTCCTCCTCCTCCTCCTCGTCCCCTTTCCTCCGGTTCCCCTCCGCCCCCGCAGGCGCATCCCTCTCCCCCCCGTCGCCCCCCGCGCGCTGGATGCGGGGGGTGGCGAGGGCCAGCGGCGGGAGGTCTGCGAAGAGCAGAGGGCGCGGGAGGGAGGGAGGAGGGGAGAGGAGGAAGAGGGAGGGAGCGAGAGAGAGAGAGAGAGCTCGAGAAGGAGGAAGCTCAGGCGATCACAGCTGTCAAGGCACAGCTGGACAGGCGGCCGCGCAGGCGATGAGGAGATGTGGACTCCGCGCACGCGGTGTGGGATCGCAGCGTTGGTACACCAAACAGCGTGACCTGAAGCTCTACGGCCCTATGGAATGCATGGCAGCCTGGTGCGAGCGTTGCAATGCAGCTATCGACTCCAGCATGCGTGTGCTCAGTTGCTGTGGTGGATCGGCAGCGTTAGCTGGCACATTATTGCTAGCATGGGGTGGCACATGCGGCAGCGAACCTAGATCTGGCCGCAGCAGGTTGGACATGAAGGCGTTCTGAGCGTGCGCAGATGGGGGATCGGTGCGAGAGGGAGGCTCCTGAGTTTCACATGCGATGTTGCGGAAAGATGCCGGAGCCGTAGGCGCTCGCATAGTGGACGCGCGCGGAGCCGCCTGTTGAAACAGTTTGCAGAAAAGGCTGCAAGTGCTGGCTCAGCAGAAGTTGGATCTCCGCTTCGACGCCGTCCTTGACCCGGTCCTGCGGGTCCCTCCGACCACAAGCCGCTTCGCTTGCGCTGCCAGAAGAGACGTCAACACCAGCCCATGGCATCTGCTGGAAGGCACCCGCTGTGGCAGCGGCACCCTGGCGGGGAAGCGTGTCCTCCTCCAGCGTCCCCGTGATAGCGCCGTTCTTGAGCCGGCCCAGCACAGCTGGGCGCTCGGTGATGGCTGCGAAGCGTTTGGCGATCGTCGGGAGAGAGACGATGCGGTGGAGCAGCGGCTCCTCCGCCAGCGGCAGTCGCAGGCACTTCCGCCCGCGCCGCCAGGAGTGCGCCCCCCCCCAGGAATGCGGCGCCGAGCTTCGACGCCCCACGGCCGCGGTGCTCCGTGCCCGATCAGGGCGCGGAGCTCCGCCTGTACCGCCCGCGCCCGCGCCCGCCTGGCCTGGGCGCTGCGCCGGGCGGCCGCGCGTCCAGGCATGACAAAGAGCCTCAACCCGAGCTGGGTGGATTTTTCCGGGGGGCCCTCCTCCTCCTCCTCCTCCTCCTCCTCCTCCTCCTCCTCCTCCTCCTCGGGGGAGAGCCTACCGACCTCGACATGAGTGCTGTGGTCGTGGTTGTGGTCGACTTGGTCGTCCTGGACGCCCACATCGGCCACAGCCAGTGCTAAGCTGGTTTCGATGTTCTGACGGCTGCTGCCATTCGCAAGACATCTCCGAGGGCGTGTCCTCGATGCGGTTGTGGTCACTTGCAGTGCTGCGAGGGGCGCAGCGGCCGCCCCACCACCTGACACCACGGCGCCGCCATCGCTCAACATCGTCTGCTCCTGGCTTGGCATCGCTCGGACGTGTGCATTTTTTCTCGGCGAGGCCCATCGAGGACCATCCTGGACCATCGAGCAAAACAAACACGCACGAAACCGAAAAATGCACGGGAAATGGACGTCCGGGCGACGGCAAGCTGAGGTCTGGGTGCTGCATTTTTTGCACACCAGGCGTTTTCGACCGGTTGCGGGCCTCGGGGACATCACAGATCGATCAGGTTCGATACGTGCCACAGAAAGATGGGGTCTCGGGCTCTGGTCGTGATTTTTCGCGATGCTGCATGTTATCAATGTCGGATCTCAGGGAACCCATCCCTGTCCCCACATGGCCACGGTATCTCAGCCCCACCTGCTCATCCTGCCCAGGTGGGGACTGGCTGCGCGAAGCCCGAAAAAGCAGACATGTCTCCCCATCTAGGTAGGTAAGTTGGCCAGTGGAGCCAAAGCCACGCCAGTAGGGAGGGATCGGCTGAACGATGCTCAATTGCGCGGGGGGAAGGGGCGGAGGGGAGAGCGGCAGAAAGAGGGCAAGAGAGAAAGAGAAAGGAGAGAGGAGAGAGGAGAAAGTATGTATAGTTGTCGTCGGAGTAGTGGGGAGGGCGGTACGGAGAGAAGGGGGACCGCGAGGGGTGGCGGGAAGAGCAGATAGTGGACCCCCTCCCGCTGGCGCCCAGTGCGCGCGCCAGGCTCGCGCCAAGATGCGGGCGCAGCCTGGGTGCGCTGGAGCTGCGCGGGCGTAAGCGTGCTGCCCGGAGGCTGGACAGAAGCGCCTGCCTGCCGAAGAAACGCGGAGTGCCATGATGATGCACGGACGCTTTCGGAGGATTCTTGAGGATCCCAGATTCGGCGAACGCCAGAGGTTTCCGAGGATTTCCCATGTGTCCTAGGGGTCTCCAGACGTCTTTGAAGGTTTCGGGGCGTGTTCTGTAAGTTTTTGGTGAGTGGGCGAGTGGGAGAGGGATGAGGCGGAGGACGATTGGGAGGAGCTTTTGGAGGGGCCTCTGGATGAGGCGGAGGGCGAGTAGGAGGAATGTTCGCTTCGAGCGTGGGAGGGACGTCTGGCAGTCTTGGGCTGGCGGGCGGTGCGTGCTCTGGCTCAGTCTTTCATAGTCCTGGTCTCCTGTGTGTGCCAGCATGCGCACGCGCACTTGAGCGTGGCCGTGCGTATGACTGTCTACACATGTGGGCGTGTGCCTGCGTATTAGGTGCAGTGTTGATTCTTCACGCTTCACATATCCCCACCCGCCCATTCATAAACCCTGCCCATCAGAGTTGTCGGGAAAAAGGACGAAGAGACATATGTAGTGAAACAGAGCGGGCAACCAGGGTGAACAGAGAACTCTCTGGGAACAAGGCGGTGACCTGGGAGAGCCTCTTCGGGCCATCCCTGGGGCCCGCGTGGGGGCGAGGGGAGGAGGAGGAGAGGAGGAGGAGGAGGAGAGGAGGAGGAGGAGGGAGGAGGAGGAGGAGAGGAAGGAGGAAGAGGAGGAGGAAGACGACGACGACGACCACGACGACGAGGAAGAGGAGGAAAAGGGAAGGCGATGAGGGCAAGGACGATGAGGAGGAGGAGAGGAGGAGGAGGAGGAGGAGGAGGAGGAGGAGGAGGAGGAGGAGGAGGAGGAGGAGGAGGAGGAGGAGGAGGAGGAGGAGGAGGAGAAAGAGGAGGACAACGAGGACGAAGACAGGGTCCTCAACAATCGCCTCTTGGAGTCCTCTTGGGCTCTTTTGGGGGTCTTGAGGCCCTCTTGGGACCCTTTTGGAGCACTCCTGGGGGTCCCTTGGGAGCCCTGGTTCCTTGTTCCTGATGGCAGGAGGTGCCTGCGGGTGCTGCCCTCCCTGGGAGCCCTGGAGGGCCTCTTGGGGCTGTCTTGTAGGACATCGATCAAAAGGGGGGTGTCCTAAGCTTGCCTCCCCACCCGGGGCCCTGGGGCCGTCAAAATCGCCTCTTGGGGCCCTCTTGGAGCAGTCTTGGGGCGCTCTTGGGTGCTCTTGAGGTCATTTGGGGGGCCTCATGGGCCTCTCTTGGGCCTCTCTTTGGCCATATTGGGGCCATCTTTAAGGCTTCGAGACCGCATCGGAGGCCAAAAGTTGAGAAGGCCAAGACCATGGATTTTCCTTGGGTGTTTGAACGAGTTTGGCTTCCTGGGAAGGTCTTGATGGGGGGGTCCGAGAGCACTTGGAGCTGTCTTGTGACCTTCGTCGGGCCTCTTGGAGGTATGTCGAATGCTGTGTTGAACAATCGTCGGCTATCGTAGGCCATCTTGGAGGCCATCTTGGGGCATCGGACGCCCTTTTGGGGCCATCTTGGGCCATCTTGGACGCTCTAACGCCTCGCGAACCCCTCCAAAAAACAGCCGGGGAGGGTGGGGAAAGGTAAACCTCCCGGGACGGACGAGGTTATTGGAACTGGAAAGGAAGACCTCGTTGGACCACCTTCGCCCAACGGGCTGGTGGGACTTTTTCAGGGAGCAGGGCCGTTGTGCACAAAAGCACCTGGTTCGGCGGGCCAGCGTCCATCTTACCTTTGCCTTCGTTTCAGCATCAGGCTCATCCGAGGGACACGTGGGCACGCATCACCAAGTACACTATCGCAAGGTTCATCGCCGTCCTCGTCGCCACGACCACTACGATAACCTCTACCCCTCCCTGCTGGACAGCCGCGCCCTGACGGCGCCTTGGCAAGATCTGGCGAACATCACATGCGAGCTTGCGTGTACCAAGGCGTAGGAGAACTGCGACCGCTGTGACCGCGCAGTGCCTCGGGGATCTTCTGCTGTACCCTCTGTTCCGACGCAGCGCGAGCGTTGGCTCCGCGGCGCGTCCGAGGGCGGGGCCAGGGAGGGGTGGGGAGGCGAGGGAGGGAGACACAACCTCTGCCGCCACCGCCTCCCTGCCGCTCGCCATCTTCCGGGCTTCGGCCGCAGGGCGCGGCAGTGCAGCGCTCGACGGGGCCGCGCGCAGCGCCCGCTGCCGGCCCGGCTCCGCCGCACGCCGCTCCAGCGCCCCGCGGCGCCCCTCGCTGGCCCGCCCGCAAGCACAGCCCTGGCGGGCGCCGCGCCGCGGCCACTGCGCGGCGCGCCGCGTCGCGCGCGCACGCCAGGCGGCTGCGTGCGCGGCGCAGCGCAGCGCCGCGCTGCGCGGCGCAGGCGCTCGGCGCTCCTGAGCTCTGGACCCCTTCCCCACGACCGTGCAGTACTAAAGCATGGCAGCCTGGTGTACCCTCGCAATTCTGCCTTTAGCGTCGATTGGCGTCCACGAACGTTTGGGAGTCGATGAGACAGCGCCGATTTGGCGTCGGATAGCATCGATTAGCGTCGATTTAGCGTCGATTAGCGTCGATTTAGCGTCGACCAGCGTCGATTCACAAGAGCCGACAAGACGGTGTGGGAGGCTCCCATGAGTTGCCACCGAACCGCGACCGGCTTTTCATCCCGAGTCGTTCTTTGGCGACCCCAGGGCTCGGTGAGGGCTCAAGCCGTTTCGGCGGCGAAATCCGAACCCTACCCTCGCCGATCAGCGAGTCAGGCAATTTGATGGGCGGCGGGGTTGGGGTTCGGAAGCTTTTGGATAGTGTGTCGCTCCGCTGGTGCTGGACCACCGCGCTTCGGCGCGACACGCTATCCATTTCCCGGCCCCCAGGCGTCAACGTCCCGAGCATTTCCCAGCCGACACGCTATCCGCTCGCACGGCACAGCGTGCCTGGTCCGCCGCCGCGACACGCCGAGCAAAAGTTCCCGATCCTACAGGCTTCGGAATCCGTCGAGCGCGTGGCGAAATCCGAACCCCGCCTCCCCCGCCTCCCATCGATGCAGGAGCACCGATGGGTGGTGGGGGGCAGGGCTCGGCTGTCGCCACCAAGGCGCGCCGCATGCCGGCCGCGGGCGGCGGCGGCCGCCGCAGGAGGCACGGCAAGCCCCTGGCCGCCCCGCTGCTGGCATCGGTGCTGCTCCTGGTGCTGCCCGCGGTCGCGTGGTGGCGGCGGGAGGTCAGGGCGGCCATCGGGCTGCGCCTCGGCCGCCACCTCGGGCGCCAGGGGGGGGGGACTGGAAGCGCTCCTCCCGACCCCCTTTCGTCGGGTGCTGCTAGAGCAGGTCCTTCTCGCGTCATTTTGGAGCCCCTTGGGCCCTCTGAGCCTCGCGAGGGGTGCTCTGGAGACCGTCTGGGCCTCCCCAGGAATCCTGGGGACGCCCTGGGCCAGGGGCACCTTTGGCAACACCCGACCACAGGCACAGGCAGGGGCGGCAGGCTGGTGCTCTCAGCGAGGGTGATGGATGATGAGGAGGGCTGTGGACGAGGAGGTTCTAGATCGGCCTTTCAGCCCCCGCCCCCGCTCACATCAAACCCATCCCCATCCAGTTTTGCGATGCACAGCCTTTCCCAGAAGCAAAACACCCTTGCAGCAGATCAAGCAAGCTGAACGTTGCCGTGTGCAATTGCACCCAGGGACACTCCTCCCACAGCTGGCGGGTCGGGGAATGGCGCGGCCAGACGGCGGCCAGCAGCCCCTCCTTGGCCTGGCCCTCAGAGATCTCGGACCAGCGGCCGCCGTCCTTTCGGCCCAACCGAGGAGGAGGAGGAGGAGGAGGAGGAGGAGGAGGAGGAGGAGGAGGAGGAGGAGGATGAGGAGGGGGAGGAGAGAAAAAGGAGCCTTGGTCAGCACTCTCTGTCAGGAGTCTTGTGTTTTGGTCTAACCCGCGAATCAGGCCAGGCCACGCTGGCCACGCGACCAGCCCGCCCCTGGCGCTGCTGGACAGGAGGGCCCTCCTCAAGGCCAATCATGCCGCCGTCAGGCAGCTGCGCGCCAACACCAGCAGTCCTCAGAGCGACCACGATCTGCTCGCCCACCTGCGCGCGGCGTCGCTTAACCACCAGAGCCCCTCCGAGCGGGTGCTCGAGACGGACGCGTGGCGCCGCAGCAGCGGCATCGCCGCGAAGATGTCGGACGCGGAGTGGAGGCGGGCTGAGAGGGATGCCCGCCGCGTTCTGAAATGCGACTTCCTGGGCCTGGACGCGGACTGCCGGCCCGTCCTGGTGCAGCACGTGGGCAGGTGGGACATGTCGGAGGAGGGCCAGTTGAGACAACGGCAGCCTTGCCTTGTTCAGTTTTGAGGCTGATACGGCCCCGACTGTCTCGCCGTGCTTTGGCAGAACACCGTTTTTTGTTCTCGCATGCGGAGCACTTCTGGTTTTGCGTGCCTGCTTTACGTTGCGATTGGACGACGTAGCAGTCTCGCCTCACGGGCTGCGGCCTAATACCCTCCCCTGCTCCCGAGTTGCGCTCCATGATAAGTGCCTGCAACAATAACAGCAGTTTTGAGACAACGGCAGCTCTCCCGTCCGGCCCAAATCCGCTCAGGATCGGTCCCCGGACTGTTCCCAGGGACCCTCCTGGCCGTCTTTTTCGATGCGGATCCAGCCGCGGCGAGGAGAAGCATCCAGGAGGCCCAGACGAGACAGAACCAAACGCCAGGGAGGGCCGCCGTTGTCTCGACTGGCCTTCCTCCGAGCATAGCAGCCGTGGAGCAGGCCGCCGAGGACCTGGACCGATTCGTCATGCTCAACGCCATGATATGCGAGGTGCTACTGCGCATGCCGCGGCCGGCGGGCGCCAAGGACGCGCGCGGCGTCGTCGTGATCATGGACATGGAGGGCCTCGGCACGAGGCACCTCAGCGCCAGGATGCTCCACGCCTTCAAGGCGGTGGCCCACGTCGTGCGGAGGTTCTACCCCGACCTGCTGGCGCACATGTTCGTCGTGAACGCGCCGTGGGCGTTCGTGCTGCTGAAGGCCCGCTGTCGCCGCCCCTGTGAGCAGGGGGGCCCAGGAGAAGCCGAGCAGGCCCTCCCTCGGCCAGGCAGCCACAGACCTTGATGGGTCTCGGGCCGTGCTGACCGTTTCCCTGCGCCAGGAGGGGGCTGGGGCCGTCAGGCTTCAAGAGTCCGTTCGCCCGGGCCCGCCCGCACGCCCCGCATGCCCCAGAGGCCTGGCCCCGAGCATTCCTCCCGCCCGCCCGCTCCACAGGCCCCAGCAGAGCCAGGCTCCACGTGTCCCAGAGAGTGCCCCCTTCCGCCTCTTGCAGTGCTTCCGAGCTGCTGCGCGGTACCCCTGCGTCTCCCCGACCGATCCGTGCGAGCGCCAGGTCTCCGCGACCAAAATAAGCTTTCCAGCCAGTCCCGCCCGCCCGCCCCACATGCCCCGACGGCTCAGCCCCGAGCAACACCACACTTTTGAGCACGAGAGATACCATGGTGCCAGCACGGGGACCCCAAGCAGCCGCACCATGAAATCTATGCAGTGGACTCGCTAGGGTGGAATTTTGTGGTGCGCTCCACCTCCAGGTGATGCAGTTCGCCAGACGGAACTAAAATCGTCAACTCCAAGGATCCAGCAAACATCCCACCCACCCACCAGCAATTTGTTAGCAGAACTCAGGAGGGCGTGGATTAAGTTACTCGTCGGAACGTGCCCGCAAATCTCAACAGGCGCAATGACGCGCGGACAATGCGAGTGCAGATCCGTGACTCGAGTGTACAAGTGATCATGTTGACGACGACATCGGGTACGACGGCGATGATCATGCTGGTGATGGTGGTGATGATGACGAAGACCATGACATCGACGACGACGATTACGATGCCGATACCTTCCAGCTGAGAGTGATGATGATGACGATGAGGATGATGACGATGATGATGCTGCTGCTGATGACGCTGATGCTGATGCTAATGCTGCTGCTGATTCTGCTGATGATGCTAATGCTGATTCGAATGCTGATGCGGATGATTATCATGATGCTGCTGCTGCTGATGATGATGAGGATGCTGAGGAGTAGGCGGAGAAGGAGGAGGAAGGAGGTGGAGGAGGAGGAGGAGGCGGATGATGCTGATGATGATGATGATGATGATGATGATGATGACGATGCTGCTGCTGATCATGATGCTGATGATGATGACGATAACGATGCTGATACTGATGCTGATGCTGATTATGACGATGATGGTGATGATGACGATGATGCTGCTGCTGATGATGATGATGGTGGTGGCGGTGGCGGTGGGTGGATGATGATGATGATGATGATGATGATGATGATGATGATGATGATGCTGATGATGCTGATGATGATGATGATGATGATGATGATGATGATGATGATGATGATGAGAGGAGGAGGAGGAGGAGGAGGAGGAGGAGGAAGGAGGAGGAGAAGGAGGAGGAGGAGTGAGAGGAGGAGGAGGAGGAGGAGGAGGAGGAGGAGGAGGAGGAGGAGGAGGAGGAGGAGGAGGAGGAGGAGGAGGAGGGAGGAGGAGGAGGAGGAGGAGGAGAGGAGGAGGAGGGAGGAGGAGGAGGAGGAGGAGGAGGAGGAGGAGGAGGAGGAGGAGGAGGAGGAGGAGGAGGAGGAGGAGGCAGGAGGGAGGAGGAGGAGGAGGAGGAGGAGGGAGGAGGAGGAGGAGGAGGAGGAGGAGGAGGCGGAGGAGGAGGAGGAGGAGGAGGAGGAGGAGGAGGAGGAGGAGGAGGAGGAGGAGGAGGAGGAGGAGGAGGAGGAGGAGGCGGAGGAGGAGGAGGAGGAGGAGGAGGAGGAGGAGGAGGAGGAGGAGGAGGAGGAGGAGGAGGAGGAGGAGGAGGAGGAGGAGGAAGGGAGGAGGAGAAGGAGGAGGAGGAGCAGTAGGAGGAGGAGGAGGAGCAGGAGGAGGAGGAGGAGGATGAGAAGGAGGAGGAGGAGTGAGGGAGGAGGAGGAGGAGGAGGAGGAGGAGGAGGAGGAAGGGAGGAAAGGAGGAGGAGGAGCAGTAGGAGGAGGAGGAGGAGGAGGAGGAGGAGGAGGAGGAGGAGGAGGAGGAGGAGTTGGAGCATGAGGGAGTGAGGGAGAAGGTTGATGATGATGAGGAGGTTTAGTGGAAGGGAGAGGGCGAGGGTGAGAATAAGGATTATGTAGATGCGGGGGAGGAGGACGACGATGACGATCACGAAAAGCTGGACGACGACGCCGAAGGGGCAGGCGGGTCAGAAGTAGGAGAACGCGCGAACTCTGTTTGGGAATAACGGACTCAAGCTATAAGCTTGTGGTTTCGACAAGTGCGTGCGGGCAAAACATGTATGCAGTATTTTGAACGAAGCACCACTAGGCAACACTACGGTGTTCGATCAGATCTCGACATGTGCGCGCGTGGCACGCGCAGCAGCTCTTCTCGGTGGCGAGCCCGGAAGGAAGCGAGAGAGGGCAGGCCTTCCCAGAAGCCGCGAGGGTCTCCGAGAAGCCCCGCGAGACATAGCCAACCTGGGTCTCATTCACAGGACACTTCTCGGCACCGGCGCCGATCTTCCGTGGGAGCCGCTCGCAGAGCCGCTCTTCGGCCCAGGCAGGACCCGCCTGGCCGCCCCGCGGCCTCCTGGCCGCGGCTGGGCTTGCCCCGCCGCGGCAGGCTCGTCACGCGCTGGCGCGGCCGCAGCCGCCAGGGGCCCAGAGCTGGCCGACAGAGCGATCTGCGCTGTCGTCTGGCGGGGCTGGAGAGCATGGGTCAGCATTGTTCTCAGAGCGTGACGGAACGCTCCCAGAGTGTTCTCTAGCGCTTTGGAACAAGCGCGGCGCTTGATGCATCCATCCTCCAGAACCGTCGGATCCCAGAGATCCACGATTTGTCCTGGTCCGGTTCCGTCTTTGGCCTCGTGTTATATCGGAAGGCCGCGATCGTTCCAAGGTCGAACGATGCGTCCGGGGCCAGAGACCTACGCCCACGTCATCGCGGCGTTCACCTGCCGCACCGTGGGGGCCCGCAGCAATGAACCAGATGCTTTTCCGCAGGGCGCCGTAGGATTTTTCGCTTCCTCGGGTGCCTTGGCTTCCCGAGGGCGTGACGAAACTGCTGCGCTCAGGGTGCTCAGGGTTTCCTCCCAAGTGCGCTTCGCGCGAGCAATTCCATGAGACGTCCATGGCGTCAGCCGCCGCGGGGATGTGAAAGGGCCGATGGAGCCGCGCGGTGTGGAGGGAAGGAAACAGAACGAGGAAATCACGAAAGAGAACCTAAATAATGGATCGTGCAGAAAAGGGGGGCGGGACGACACACACAAGGGAAACTAGGGAGGATTGAAGAATGAGAGAGGAGTTGAAAGAGACAGGGAGTGCAAGGGTGATGACGAGGATGGTGCGGATGGGGACAAACGGGGCGAAGAGAAGGAACACCACGAACACTGATGCTTATTGCCAGACGTCAGCAGCCAGGGACGACGACAATCTATGCTTGACATGGCTCTTGCGCACAACACCCACCTGCGCCCTTCCCATCGCCGATCCGTTGGTGATGGATCGCCGATTCCAGCTCGATTACCCACCCCCGAGCCAGTCCTCCCCTGCGGCCGGGAGGCTGACAGGAAGGCCCCTTCCAGCCTGGGCGGGGCCCGGGCTCTCGGGCCCGCCCCTCGGACCTGGGCCGTGGAGCCTGCCCGTGGCCGGGGCTCGCCGCGGCCAGGAGAGCGCCCTCGCCTTCGTGCCTCCCTCTCGGCGCTCCTCGCATGGTGGCACGATGGCGCCACCGCTCCCCCCCGCTGCGCCACGACCCGAGGCCGCGATTCAGCCGCTCTTCAGCGCGGACTCCCTTTCCACGCTGCACATCTCCTCGGGAACGCCGCCGGAGCCTCGGGGCGTGCTCGAGCCCCGGGGTGGGGGGGAGGAGATGGGCACAGGCCCTCGGGCTTTCTGGCGCGGGAGCCCACATGGGGGCAGAGGGGGAGGGGAAAGAGGAGGAGGGGAAAGAGGATTGGCTCCTGATCTCTCTCTCTCTCGCTCTCCCCTCTCTTCCTGTCTTTTTGTTCCATAGTCGGGGGCGGATACACTCGTGCCGTCACCAGTCGAGTCGAGTCGAGTCCAGGGGTAGGCTGAGAGGGGGAGGGGAGAATAAGGGGGGGAGGAGGTGGGAGGGAGAAGCGAGTCGCAAGGAGGGTGGGTGGGTGATGATGATGAGGAGGAGGGGGAGAAGGAGGAGGAAAAGAGGGGAGGAAAAGGAGGAGGAGGAGAAGGAGGCGGAGCAGGAAGAGGATGATGTTGATGATGATGGTGAGGATGTTGATGATGATGCAGATGATAATGATGATGACGATGGCAATCATAATAATTATGCTGCTGGGGATGATGCTGCTGATGATGGTGGTCATGATGATGATGAGGACGATGATGCTGCTGCTGGTGGTGATGATGATGACGCTGATGGTGACGATGATGATAATGATGTTAATGCTGCTGATGATGCTGCTGGTGATGATGGCGATGGTGACGATGATGATGATGAGGATGCTGATGCTGATGCTGATGGTGACGATGATGATGCTGATAATGCTGATGTTGATGATTGTGTTGATGATGCAAATGCTGATATTTATGGTGATATTGATGCTGATCCTGATGATGACGATGATAATGATGCTGGTGATGATGGTGATGCTGATGATGATGCTGCTGATGATGATTAGGATCTTCATGATGATGCTGATGCTGCTGATGATGATGATGATGACGATGTTAGTAATGATACTGCTGCTGCAGATGATGATGCTGATGATGATGCTGCTGCTGATGATGTTGTTGATGATGCTGCTGCTGATGATGATGATGATTAGTATGCTGATGTTGATAA
>CAUYUJ010015026.1:341441-356441 GCA_963575745.1 Prorocentrum cordatum
TGCTGGCGTAGCCATTCAATGTCCCCAGGCTGCCCCAGCCGAACATCAGATTCCCGCAACCAGTCCGTTGATTCCGCGGGTGCTGCTGCTCCCAGATCTCCGACGGCATGATTTTTCCGTGACTTGGCCCCTCAGAGCTCTCGACCCCGTCCCCTGGGCTAGTCTTCCTCCTCTTGGATCGGTCTCCAGAGGCCGAAAAAGCTCGGAAGAGCCGGCCGCCATGACCTTTTCGTAATGAAGGAGTTCCAGGTCTCGAGGACTCGAGAGGCCTTCATGCAGGGGCTCCCCCAGAGGCCTCTGGAGGCTTCCCGATGCTGCAGAGAGAGGACGACGGGGGTTGACTCCCCCTCTCTGGTTCTTCCTCCGAGGAAGAGTGCGGGAGATGGATGGGTTAGCGGGCAAAGAGCGGTATAGCGTACACTTGTCCGCCGTCGGGGACGTTTGCCCCCCGGGCGGCTGGAACGTTCATACCCAGTTGTGCCATCGGAAGGGCCTAGATTTTCGAGCCGCCCTGGGGCCAAAGGCCAGAAGCTCAAAGATCATGGGATGCCCCCAGAACCTCGGTGGGGTGAGGCGAGGCGGGTGGCCTCTGAGCAGTCAGTGCGGGCTCTTCGAAGCCCTCCCGCCTTCTGGAGGTGCCCTCTTCCAAGCCCTCCTGTTCCGAGAAGCCTTCTTCCCCGACCTCCCGTTCCGAGTTTTCTTGGCCGTGCCAGGGCCCGGTGAGGCTTCCCGGAGGCCCACCACGGCCCAGAAGCCTTCCGTCGTGTTTTTCCACGGCGCGAGGATCGGATCTCGGATCTCGGATCTCGGATCTCGGATCTCGGATCGGATCGACCTCGATTTCGGATCTCGATCTCGGATCTTGTGTGTCGGAGTCTTCCGGGATCTCGGGGATCGGCCCCGCACCCGAGAGGAGCTCGCCGGCCTCGGGCAGCGCTGCCTGCCAGTGGAGCTCGGGGGCCTGCGCCCCCGCGTCTTCCCCTACGACGAGTCGGCGGCGACGTCGGAGTGGGGCGGCGCATAGCGCTTCGCGTCGCGTCGGCGGCGCGCGGGAAGCACCGAGGGAAGAAACTCGGGGCCTCCCAGATGGAGTCGGAGTGGACGGGGTCGGAGGATCGCTCCGCATCGACGATACATCGGCAATGCATTGGAGATGCGGCGCGACCCTCCAGCCCCATCTGCTCGGACCCCATCTGGGATGCCTCGATGCCTCTGAAAAACATGATGACAATGACCGATGTATCGCGGGATCTGGTCGACGCCGGTCTTGGTTTTGGTCCATGCCAGCCTTCGCCAGTTCGCGAGGGTTGTCCACGAATCGACGGTGACCAAGATGGACGGTGATCAAGACCGACACCGATGTTTCCGCGTGCAGTCGTGGTCACTCGGCGGCGCGCCCAGGGGGGAAGCGAGAAGGGGCAGGCCTTTTCACAAGGCGGCGGGGCCTCTCAGAAGCCCTCCAGCCTTCTGTGAGAAGCCGTCTGTCTACGTCTTTGGAGAAGGCTCAGAAGACTTCTCAGAAGGCGGGAGGCCTTTCGAACCTTTTGTTGAGAAGGCTCGCCCCCTCTGAGTTCTCCCCTGGGCTCGCCGCCGAGTCATGCTCACCGTTTCCTTTCCCCCCCCAAGGCAGGCAGGCGCGGGCCGAGCTCGTCGACTCCGGCTCCGGCGGGCGCTCCCCGCGCTGCACCTCGGGCTCGCCGATGCCCGATGGCGGCAGCTCGCCGATCTGGGCGCGGCCTCTTTCAAAGAGTCGGGGCACGCCATATCCTCGTGGCGAGTTTCGGCGGCCCACTCGTGCAGGAGCGGAGCAAGAAGGGGCGGCCTTCTGAGAGGGCAGGGGCCTTGTGGAGAGGACTCAGGGGCATTCACAGGGGCATGCAGATCCTTCCCGAAGAGCCCCCCCATGCCTGCTTGGAAACCCCCACCCCCCTCCCTGGCGCCACCCGTCGTCCCCATCGTCGCCCTCTCCCCCCCCTCCCTGCGGAGTGGCCCACAGCACTTGCCTGCACCAGCCCGAGAAGGTCGCCCCGCGGCCAGGGAGCGAGGAGGAGTGGAAGTGGACGCGGAGGGGAACGGGCAGGAGCAGCAGCAGGAGCAACGACAAGCAGTGCGGGCGCGGCTGGCGGCCGTCGCCTGAGCGCCCCGGCTTTGTGTCAAGGCATCTGGAACCTGCTACCATCTGGGCCTCCCAGATGGGGTCCGAGTAGATGGGCTCAGAGGATCGCGCCACATCGCCGATGCATCGGCGATGCGGCTCGATGTAGAGCTCGATTTTTTCCACGTCGACGTCGCCGATGCACCACCGGCGTCGCCGATACATCACCGATGCATCGGCGATGCATCGGCGATGTGGCGCGATCTTCCGACCCCATCTACTCGGAACCCACATGGGAGGTCTCTATACCACAAAATGCCTTTTCAATTACATCTGCTGCCTATGGCAAGTCCCGCCACCGTGCCTGGGTTGTGGGTATGAAGCCTATTTGATGTTCGTTGGAATCTCGTAGGAGGCCTTTCAGGGGCCTCTTGGAGGCAGGTTTGAGGCCTCTCGGGGGCCGTTTTGGGGCCTCATGGGGTCTCTTGGGGCCTCTTGGGGGCCTCATGGGGCCTCTTGGGGGCCTCTTGGGGGTCTCTTGGGACATCTTGACCGCCTCTTGGGGCGTCCTGGGGGCCTCTTGGGGCAGAAGGCTCGGATTTTCGGTTCGTGTTCCTTATCTTGGGCACCTTTTGGGGCCGTCTTGGGGGCCTCTTGGGCGGTTTTGGCCGCCTCTTGGGCCGTCTTTGTTCGCTCTTAGGCCGTCTTGGGGCCCTCTTGGAGGCCACTTGGGCGGTTTTGGGGTGGTCTTGGGGGCCTCTTGGGTCGTCTTGGAGCGTTCGAAAGCCGAAAAGGCAGGAGCGCCAACATCTTTCAAAAAGCCAACGGGAAATCAATCATTTTTGCCTCTGGGGGCCCTCTTGGGAGGCCTCTTGGAGGCCTCTTGGGGCGTCTTGGAGGCCCTCTTTTGTCATCTTGAGGCCATCTTGACGTGCCGCTGGCACGGTGGCAGAGTCCAGGAAAATGGCAGTTTCGCTCGAGCTCCCGAGAGGACTCCGAACCAGCATTATCTTGGAATCGCTCCCGGAGGGGTTCAAATCTATCCAAGAGAGTTCCCGAAAGGCCTCCCAGGGGACCCCAAAAGCGCGCCAAGGGGCCCCCAAGAGGCACCCAGAGGCCCCCAAGAGCGCTGGCAGAAGCCCGGGACTTCCCAAGGGAGAGAGCCCCCACAGAATCCTGAGACATGCCCAGACAGCCCAAGAAGACCCCAGTAGCCCCCAAGAGGACCCGACAGACCCCTAAGAGGCCCCCAGGATGCCCCAAGATACTCCCAGACAGCCCCAACAGCCCCCAGGGTAGCCTCAAAAGATGACGTCCTCCTCCATCTCTTCCTCATCGTCCTCGTGCTTGTCTTCCTACTTGTTGTCCTTCTGCTCCTCTCGCTGCCCTTCCCGTCATCCACGCTGCCATCCTCGACATCTGCCGCCTCCTTGTCGTCATTATCCTTCTCTTTCTCTCCCCCCCACGAGCCCAATGGACAAATTCGGCGTTTCCCGTTCTTGTCCGATCAGGACTTTCCACGCCTCAACATGCCGCAGACACGGTGGCGGATTTAAAATTCAGGTTTGCGGTGTGTCCAGTGGGGCTATGAGAGTTACAATCAGACGTTCTTGCACGTCAGCCCTGACAGTGCGCGTCGCCTGCTGTTTGTTTTCTTGCCTAGAAGCGGTTGTTCTGGTCCTCCTTCCTGTCTGTTCCTCCTCCATCTTCTGCTGGCCATCCTCCTGCTTTTCTCCGCCTCCTCCCCTCTTCCCCCCCACCCTCCTCGTCAATCTCCTTACGTCGCCTGCTCCTCCTCCCCCTCCCTCCCTCTCCCTCTCCCCCTCCTCCTGTCCCCCCCCTCCTGCTGTCCTGCTCCTACTTCTCCGCGTCCTGCTGCCCCTCCTGCTTCCCCTCCTGCCACTCCTGCTCCTGCTGTCCGCGCCCTGCTCCTGCTCCTGCTCCAGTACTAGTGCTCTTTCTGCCGTCTTCCTTCTCGATTCCCCTCCTCCTCTTCCTCGTCCTCGTCCTCGTCCTCGTCGTCGTCGTCCTCCTCCTCCTCCTCTTCTTCTGCCTCCTCCTCCACCTCCTCCCCGCTCTCCTCCTTCTCCTCCTTCGTCTCCTCCTCCTGCTCCTCCTCCCCCGTCTCCTCACCCTTCCCGGCTGTCGTAACCTTGGGTTGTGGCACTGAGCTCCACTCGCACCTTCGCGGGACACCGAATCGAGCCATCTCTTCCCCTTCTGATTCTCGTGCTCCTCCTCCTTTTTCCCTGCCTCCTTCTCCTTCTTCTCCCCTCCCTCTCCTTCCCTTCTCCCTCTCCTCCTCCCCCTCTCGCCCTCCTGCTTCTCCTCCTTCCTCTTCTTTGTCCTTAACCCCTTCTCCCTCCTTCACCTACCCCCTGATGACCTCCTTCTGCGCTCCTGTCCTGCTTATCGTTCTTCTGTCTTCCCCTATCTTCTCGCTCCTCCTCAATCTTTTTCCACCTGCGCTTTCTCCTTCTTCTGCTCTGCCTCCAGCTCCTCCTCTTCGCCGCTTGTGCAGGGTTGTGGCGTTTAGCCTTTCTGCGCGCTGTCTCCGCTTGACGTTTTTAAAGGTAGATCGCGTGTTGCGATGTCCGGCGGGGTCACCGCTGTGCATCTTTTTCGCACCCAGGAGGAAGGGCAGGCGGGGGAGGGGTAGGGGGATTTCCATAGGAGAAGGAGAAGCAGGAGGACGATGACGACGACGTCGATGAGGATAATGATAATGATGATGCTGATGATGATGCTGATGATGATGACGCTGCTGCTGATGATGGTGACGATGACGATGATGGTGATGCTGATACTGATGATGATGATGCTGATGCTGCTGATGATGACGATGCTGATGCTGCTGCTGATGATGATGATGATGATGATGATGATGATGATGATGATAATGATGCTGATGCTGATGATACTGCTGATGATGATAATGATGATGATGATGCTGATGTTGATGCTGATGCTGTTTATGATGATGGCGGTGGTGGTGGCGGTGGTGGCGACGATGCTGCTGCTGCTGATTCTGATGATGAGGGTGATGATGAGGATGCTGAGGATGATGATGATGGTGGTGATTACGATGTTGATGCTTATGGTGATGATGCTGATGTTGGCGGTTATGATGATCATGAGGAGGAGTAGGAGGATGAAGATGAGGATGAGGGTGATGATGTAATGATGATGGTGATGATGATGCTGGTGGTACTGATGCTGAGGTTGCTGATGATGAGGATGATGATGATGATGATGATGATGATGATGATGATGGTGGTGATCATGATGTTGATGCTTATGATGATGCTGATGCTGATGATTAGGATGATGATGCTGATTGTTATGATGATGATGCTGATGCTGATGATGCTGATGATGATGATGATGATGATGATACTAATGATGATGCTGCTGATGATGATGAGGATGAGGATGAAGATGAGGGCGATGATGCCAATGATGATGGTGATTCTGATGATGCTGATGCTACTGATAATGATGTTGCTGATGATGCTGTTCATGAGGATAATGCGGATGATGATGAATATTATGATTATATGAGGATGATGATGATGATGCTGATGATGATGATGATGATGAGGATGATGAGGAGGATGATGATGCTGCTGCTGCTGCCGATGATGATGATGATTATGATGATGATGATGATGATGATGATGATGATGATGATGATGATGATGCTGCTGCTGCTGCTGCTGCTGCTGCTGATGATGATGATGATGATGATGATGATGATGATGATGGCTGCTGCTGCTGATGATGATGATGATGATGATGATCATGATGATGATGATGATGAGGAGGAGGAGGAGGAGGAGGCGGAGGAGGAAGAAGCGAAGGCCGAGAAACATGTTTTTTGGCATCCACGGTCAAAGACCCCATTCAAATGGGCAAAAAGAAAAGTAGGAGGATGAGGGGGAGAGGGAGGGCCAGAGAAGAATGAGGAGGAGGATGAGGAAGTGGAGGCGTAGGACGAGAAGCAGGAGGAGGACGAGAAGCAGGAGGAGGAGGAGGAGGGGGAGGAGGAGATCTTGCCCATCGGGGCTCTGGCGTTCAGCCATCACATATCATCTTGGCTCATTTTATGAATGTGGGCTGTGTGTTGCGATGGACGGTGGGCTTGACGCAGGATGTCTCGTCCCCCTGATACGTGGCCAGTGCCACCATCCTCAGCGTCGTCGCTGCTGTCGTCGTGGTCTGTGTGACGGTTCTGGTCCTGGTAGGGATCTCCTGGCCATGGTGATTAACAACCCAGACCTCCGATATTTTTATTTTTCCAACACTTGGGCTCCGGAGGACTCGACCCCTCTCCAGGACCAGTCCCGGGACCCCGCGAGGGCCCCAGATGCCGAAAGCGACGAGCAATTGTCGTCGTGCTTTTTCCAGTCTGTCCCTTGGGTGTCTTCGGCTTTGGGTCCTAACTCGGGCCTCTGGCGGCCCTCCGGGGCACTCCTGGAGCGCTCTCGGCGAGGCGCAGCCGCTGGAAGGCATCCCGAGGAACGGAGAGAATGTCCGAAGACCTCGAACCCCGAACTCCGAAGAGAGGACGCCCTGGAACGCCTCTGGTTGCGTACAGGCGGTGCCCTGGAGGTATTCATTTCCGAGGCTAGCCGCAGGCAGCCTCAGCACCGAGCGCCGCCTTCGGCAGGCCCTCTTCAGGGCGTTGCTCGCTCCCTGGAGTAGGGTTGTCGAGAGCGCCGTGGGCGAATCGCATGGGCCTGTTCTCCAGGCGGGGTCCGAGTAGATGGGGACGGGGGATGGCGCCGCATCGCCGATGCATCGGCGATCTGGCACGATCCTCCGATCCTGTGAACTCCGACCCCATCTGGGAGGCCTTTCTGTCGGGACAGGCAGGGCCACCTCTGAGGCTTTTTTGTGCGAAGCGCCAGTCCTCCTTGGTGGTGGTGGTCTCTCCTGTTCCCTCGTGCCTCCTCCCTCCTCCCGCTCCTGTTCGTCCCTGCTCCTCGTCTCCCTGCCAGCTCCACAGCTCGGCGGTGAAGTCCGATCCTTACCCTCGCAATTCAACGATTCAGGCAACTCGATGGGCCGCGGTGGCAGGGTTCGGAGTTTGTCGAACACGTGGCGACATCCGGACCCTACACCCGCCTCCCATCGATTCTGGGGAATTAATGGTTGGTAGGGGTAGGGTCCAGATGTCGCCACCTAACAGCCACCTCGTCTCCCTCCCTCCTCCCTCCTTTCTCATCCCTTTTTCCTCCGCACCTCGAGACGTGTAGGTAGGGCTGGCCTGGCGTTTCGCCAGAGATGACCTCACTGGTTATGTTCCTGAAGCTTAGATTTTGCATCAGCGTCACGGATGGAGGGCGGGTCGTTTGCAAAATGTGGCTCTCGCCTTAGCGCCGCGCACGTGACATTCGTTTTAAAAGTTTGCAGCAGCTTCACGGATGGAGGGCGGGCCCTTATCAAAGTGTGGCTCTCGCCTTAGCGCCACTTCCAACAAACAAGTGTGCAAGAGTTTCACGGATGGGTGGCGGTTCCTTTTCAATTCTGGCTTTTGCCTAAGCGCCGCGCGCATTCGTTGTACACAAATACCACGTTTTCGAGGATTCTTATGTTGACGTCCCAGAGATGGTGTTTTGGCACGATGTAGGGCTGTCAGGGGGCAGCAGTCCCGTTGATTCGCGGTGTTGAAGTCCCAGGAACGGTGTTCTGGCACGATTAAGAGCTTTCAGACGGTTGTCGTCCAACGGGGCACGCCCCCCCTCAGTGAAAAGAAGTTGTTGGAGGGGACTTATGAAGAGGGATTTGGAGGGAGGGTTCATTTCACCCCATCGTTGATGGGTCTTGTTGGGCTTACACTGGTCCTCCTGCTCCTTCTCCTCATTCTCCTCCTACGGTTCTAAGGTTGTAGCATTATAGCCCACTGCTGAAACGTGCGTGTGAACCTAATTCAGGGGCGTGCAGCAAAAAATGCGCGCCGCCGTTGGCGCTTCTGGCGCACCAGCTGAGACGGGCGCAGTCGTGCTGCCGGGGGATATAGAAGCACCATTGCGGGCACACCACAGTCAGCAGGCTACTACCTGCACGCCAGCGCGGACGTCAGTATCGCCACCTATGGTCGGGAACTGGTGTCTACGGGCGTGGCAGCTCTCGCACCACTGGGCACTTACGGGTTGCCCCGCGCTCAGGACTTGCCCTCAAGGGTATCGACGTCGTGGGCGGCGTGTTGGACCCCGACTACCGCGGTGAGATATCGGTGATCATGCACAACACTCTTCCGCGGACATTCGTGGTCAATCAAGGCCAACGGATTGCGCAACTTCTCCGGCCTGGAACGCATTATCGTGGATTCGGGTATAGTGGTTGTGCCCAACTTTCCTCCAAGTTCTCGTGGGTCTGGTGGCTTCGGGCACTGGTATGACTTTCCTCAGTTTTGACCCCATCCCGAAAGGAGTAGCCACTGCAGCCTCATCTGGGTCTCTCGGTAATTATGTCACCGAAGATTCTAAGGGGCAGCCCCACTAGGAGGAGGACTGGTTAGCCCGCGAGGCTGGCCCAGCCGACCTGCCCTGGCACAAGCGGGCGGCAGGACCAGGACGTCCCGCCTGAGTCCTAGACCCTTCCCCGCTGGTGCTCACGATTCAAGGGTTCTGGCACCAGGATTGTGATCTTCGGCCGCCACGGCCGAAAATGGAACGACCACCACTGAGACAGATGATCGACACGCACGTGTTCCAGCTGACTCAGCATAGGGCCTGCCGCAAGACCTTGGTCCCAGAGGCCAAGCACAGCAGCGCCAAGTTTACGGTGCTGACCTGAGCGCTTACCTGGAACCAGATGTGCAGATGCGACATCAAGCTTGAGGGGCAAGGGCGACCTGGACGATCATCGTCAGGAGGGTGTACGCGGCCTTGATGTGTCGCGAGGTATTGCGTCGCGCGCCCCAGTGCAGCTGTGCTTCATCCAACGCGGGTGCGGCGCGGAAGGCGCGCCCTCGCCGAGGCGCGACGGCAGTTTGCGCGCCGGGCTCGAACGCACCTTCCAGTTCTACGGCTACGCGCAGACGTGACACTAAGTCGCACACCAGTCCGCGCGACGCCGAGAAGCACGCTCAGGACGGCAATTTCGACGAACAACGTAAGGCGTCCGGCGACTATGTGGTCGGCGCCTGCCCGGCGGCAGATCGCACGCGCCAGAAAGCGAAGGTGCAAGAGGACCACGTGCCCCAAGCACGTAAGCAGGTCGTGGAGGACCACTGCAATGACTGCGGCAGCGACCTTACGGGCTTGGCCCCGCATCTTCTGGGCTTCCCGGCCATTGGCGAGTCGAGTCATCGGCGGCGACGATAGGGGCGAATAGCCCAGGGGCGGGCATTGCACGTAATCGCCCGGGAGCCTGTTCGGAGACATAGATCATCGGCGCACCTGAGTACATGTATTGCGCCCCCCTGGGCTGTTCGCCCATATCGTCGCCCCTGAAGTCACGCCGACGAGTGCGACGACGACGTCCTCCATGGCAACCTCGCCGCAGGCTTGCCGACATTGGTGTTCCAGGGCTTATCGGCCCCGGCACCAAATCGCCATTTGGTGAGTGCTCAAACGTCACAGTCCGCCGGGCACGACGACATTCATTACCTCCTCACCTACCTCGCCTCCGTCGATCACGGCGCCGACACCGTGGAATTCGCGGTGGGGGGACCAGCGGACTCGCTGTCCGCCGCAACCTCTGGGCAGGCGCCAATTTCGATTCGGGCACGGGCTGTGACCTTGACGACGAGAACCTGCAGAGAGCTGTGGAGAGACATCCGACAAAGCCGGCCCTGAGTGGCCATCATGGCTCCCGCATGCAGGGCTGTCGATCGTTGGGCTACGTTTTATTTCGAACGGGGCTACTACACTTGGGTGCGCTCTTGCGAGGACGCGGCGCCACGCGGCCGATTCTGCGGCTGCGTGGCATTATTGCAGCGACAGCTGGGCGGCTACTTCGCCAACGAGCAGCCCGGCCCGTCGCGGCTGTGCGACGGGCCGCCCTGGCCAGAGGTGATGGTAGCACCGGGCGTGCGCGGTTATCTTTGACCAGTACCGACTCGGGCTTCCAGAGCAGCGCGGGCGTATTCTGAGGAAGACCATTCGCCTGGTCTCCAACGCCCTGGATATTCTCTCGCAGTTCGTGAACCTCAGGTGCACCGACGAGCGCGCTCGCGTGCGCGTCGGGGGCCGCGATGCATCCACGCCCAGGTGTGGCCATGGAGGGTGGCCGAGCGGATGCTCCAGTGCATTGGATCTACGCCGCTGCCTGAGACGCTCGTATCTCGTGAATTATGCTCGCGAATGCGACGTCGAAGCGGTGGCCTTCCCAGCGGTGGCGTCCGGGGCCGCGGAAGGCGAAACCTGGGGCGCAATGGCCGCGGAGCGCGCGCGCTACTCGTGCGAGGCGCGCAGGCGCAACGTCCGAGCGGACTCGCCGATTCGCCCCGGAGATCCGGCCGCTTGCTGGTGCCCCAATGCATTGGGGATGCTCTGGCTACCGCGAGGAGGAAAGGGGCGCGACCACCTAGCGCGCCCCGAGTTCAGCAATTGCAGGTTCGCAGACCCTCGCGCGCGAGTTGCAGCGCGACCTGGAGGGCCGCGCCTCCCCAGCGATCAGCAAGCTCAACTATCTGGCGAGCCGACCTCGGAGCAGCAGTCGAAGCCGCGATACCACCGGCGCCCGCCTGTGCTCCAGGGGCCAGCTCATCGTCGTCGAGCGCTGGGGCTCAGGGCAGCGGTTCCAGTGACTGTGTCGCCGGACCGCAGAGGTCTGGCCCTGGTGATTGTTTCGCCGGACCAGGACTGCGAGCCATGCCGTTGGCGGGGGCAGTGCCGAGACGCGCAGCGCGATGAGCCGCCGACGCAGCGGTCGGCAACCCGACTCCCTCCGTCTGGGTTCGCTTCGACGTCGCCGCGTCACTGCGAGCCCGGCGTGGCGACTCGCGCAAGGCGCGTGCGAGAGCTGCTCGAGCTGCGCCTCCTGTGGCGGCGCGCCGCTGCGGAGGAGATGGCGCGGGCTCTGCGAGCGGCCGACGTGCCGCAGTCAATCCTCGACCTCATCTTCGCAGTGGTGAATGGTCAATCATGTAGTGAATGTCGTAAATGGCGACCTCCAACTTATCGGACTATTCCCACTCTGCGCCTTTCGGCGCGATGTAACCAGCGTGTCGACATAGGGGGCTTCACCGAAGGCGCCAGTGGCAGGGTTCGCATGGCGGCCTCGGGCCATTTCGGCACACCCCTCACGAGGATCGTGGCCCCATGGGGAGCTCCACCGAAGGCCCCCAGTGGCAGGGCTCGCATGGCGGCCTCCGGCCATTTCGGCACACCCCTCTCGAGTCGTGGCCCCATAGGGAGCTCCACCGAAGGCGCCAATGGCAGTGTTCGCATGACGGCCTCGGGGCATTTCGGCACACCCCTCACGAGGATCGTGGCCCCATAGGGAGCTCCTCCGAAGGCCCCAGTGGCAGGGCTCGCAAGGCGGCTTCGGGCCATTGCGGCACACCCCTCACGAGGATCGTGGCCCCATAGGGAGCTCCACCGAAGCCGCCAGTGGCAGGGTTCGCACGGCGGCCTCAGACCCCTCACGAGGATCGTGGCCCCATAGGTGTGCTGCTTCAACAACCGCGCCTGGGCGTCGTACTCCGCTTTGTCGACGTGCAGCGCAACCTCCCTCATGGCTTTCAGAGCCCTCTCCTGCTTCTGCTCCGCGGTCAGAGGGACGCCGACCTTGTCGTCGTGGGCGCCCGCGAAGACGGCCACAAACGTCTTCCTGAGCATGTCGGGCTCCGGCGGGGAGCCGTTTCCACATAGGGAGCGCGGGCGAAGATGGTATTCACAACTGCGTATGGTTGGGTCTTTCGCCAGGTTGATTTCTTTGTCCCCAACCATCTTGTGGTGTTGGGTCCTCGTTTTGAAGGGACGGTCCCCTCCGCCCTCCTTCCTCCCTCCTCCTTCCCCTCCTCCCTCCTCTCCTTCCTCCCTGCGTTTCACCCACCCACTAAAGCGTTTCGTAGCCCCACAGGGAACTCCACCGAAGGCCCAAGTGGCAGGCAGGGTTCGCATGGCGTCTCCGCATTTTGGCGCACCCCTCACACGGTTCGTGGCCCCACAGGGAGCTCCACCGAAGGCCCCAGTGGCAGGGCTCGCATGGCGGCCCCGCATTTTGGCGCACCCCTCACGCGGTTCGTGGCCCCATAGGGAGCTCCACCGAAGGCCCCAGTGGCAGGGCTCGCATGGCGGCCCCGCTCCATTTTGGCGCACCCCTTACACGGCTCGTGGCCGCACAGGGAGCTCCACCGAAGGCCCCAATGGCAGGGTTCGCATGACGGCCCCGCCCCATTTTGGCGCACCCCTCACACGGTTCGTGGCCCCAAAGGGAGCTCCACCGAAGGCTCCAGTGGCAGGGTTCGCGTGGCGGCCCCGCCCCATTTTGGCGCACCCCTCACACGGTTCGTGGCCCCATAGGGAGCTCCACCGAAGGCCCCCCCCGGTGGCAGGGTTCGCATGGCGGCCCCGCACCGTTTTGGCGCACCCCTCTCACACGGTTCGTGGCCCCACAGGGAGCTCCACCGAAAGCCCCAGTGGCAGGGTTCGCGTGGCGGCCCCGCCTCATTTTGGCGCACCACTCGCACGGGAAGCCCCGGTGGCAGGGTTCGCATTGCGGCCCCGCCCAATTGTGGCGCACCCCTCACACGTTTCGTGGCACCATTCGTCCCACATGCCTTGCGTTTCTCACACTTGCGTATGGTTGGGTCTTTCGCCAGGATAATTCTGTAGCCATTTTGGTTCAAGCCATATCGGCTCAGGCCGCCCTGGGCGAACGGATTGCCCAGCCATCTCCACTCGCTCCCTTGCCGCTCCTGGGTTCCAGTGGCCATGGATCAGACCGAGAAGGCCTTCCAGAAGCAGGACGCCGTGTTTATTGGAGCGAAGCGCCTGCTCGGGAAGAAGGCCGGCAAGAAGGCCCTGCGGTATTGGCGCAACGTCGGCCTCGGCTTCAGCACCCCGAAGGAGGCGAAGGAGGGGAACTTCGTCGATAAGAAATGCCCGTTCACGGGGAACTCGGAGGAGTAAACGGTACCGGTGCCGCTACTTTGGCCTCTATTCCGCCTTTGTGGTGTCCGCCTGGGAGGCCCTCGTCGACACCACTGGATTCGCATCGAAATTCTTCGCGCTTCGCGTATCCCCATCAGCTCATTCAGAAACAGATCGCCATGCGAGTTGCCTTGACCAGAGAAGTGTAGAAGCATGCAGCGTAACAGCCGCCTTGGAAGTGTTTTCTCGGAGGTCTCTTGGAGCCATCTTGGGTCTCTCTTGGGGTCTGCGGCCTCTATGGGGTCTCTTGGGAGCCTCTTGGAGGCCCCTTGGGCGCCACTTGGGGCCATCTGGGCGCCTCTTAGGGCCCTCTTCGGGCGCTCTTGGGAGCTTTAAGGGCGCTCTTGGAGCCATCTTGAAAGACATTGACAAAAAAAGAAGGGAGCTTCAATTAGGGCCCCTCCTCGGGAGCCCAACAAGTCGCCTCTTGGGGCGCTCTTGGGCGCTCTTGGGGCCGTCTTGGAGGCCTCTTGGGCCCCTCTTGGAGCCCTTTTGGGCCATCTTGGAACTGTCCTGAGGCCTTGGAAGGCCATCGGAAGCGAACATGCGGGAAAGCAAACAACACTGGAAGGATTTTGGCCTCTTGGCGGCCTCCTGGGAAGGATCCGTGGCCACCTAGAGCCGTCTTGGAGCGTTCTTGGGCCTCTTGGAGCATCTTGGGAGCCATCTTGAGGCATCCTGGGCTAAGTTGCGGCATCTTGGAGGTCATCTTGGGCTCTCTGAGGCGCTGTTGGAGTCGTCTGGGGCCGTCTTGCGCGCTCCAGCCCCTCGCGGAACCCCCTGTCCAAGTCCAGGGGGGTGGGTAAGGGGGAGAGGTAGACCCTTGCCCGAAGGGGAAGAAGGGGGTTGGAAGAGGAAGCGCCTGATCAGGAGGAGCCCTGGGAGATCAGCGGTGTCCGTATCTTTCGGTTCCCTCAGGAACGTCAGCATCCGCGGCAAGATCCTGAAGGGCATGGCGATCTCCTGCAAGATGAAGAGGACTGTCATCATCAGGCGCAACTTCCTCCACTACATCAAGAAGTTCAACCGCTTCGAGAAGCGCCACACCAACCTGGCCGCGCACTGCTCCCCGGCCTTCGACGTGAAGGAGGGTGATATCCTGACCGTGGGCCAGTGCAGGCCTCTCTGTAAGACGGTGCGCTTCAACGTGCTCAAGGTGGAGAAGAACCAGATCTTCGGGACCGCTCGCAAGCAGTTCCGGCTGTTCTGAGCTTCTTGTCGGCGACCCGAGTGGCTCCTCCTTCCCCTCGTCCTCCCATCTTCCTCCGCTTCGTCCTCCCCGTTCTCCCCCGTCTCCTCCTCGTCCTCCGTCCTTCCCCTCCTCCTTGTCTTCGTCCTCGTCCTCGTCCCCCTCCTCCCCCTCCGTCTCCATCTCGCCGCCCCCTTACTCGTCCCTCGGCCCCGCTCTCCTGTTGGCTGCCCCGGGGCCTCGGTCCGGATCGCCAGTGGCCAGAAGCAACAAAAAAATGCGCGCTCGCGCGGGGCGGGCCAGACTCGAGGGCTCGAGCGCTGTGCGCGGTGGGTGGAAACACCAAATTATTCTGGCGAAGGGCCCAACCGTCTGCAATTGTGGGTACCGCATTATGAATACATGTGTTGGCGGAGCGCCCTATGGGGCCACGAAGCGTGTGAGGGGTGTGTCTAAATGGGGCGGGGCCGCCATGCGAGCCCTGCCACTGCGCCTGCGGTGGAGCTCCCTATGGAGCCACGAAGCGTGTGAAGGGTGTGCCGAAATGGGGTGGGGCCGCCATGCGAACCCTGCCGCTGCGCCTGTGGTGGAGCTCCCTATGGAGTCAC
>CAUYUJ010015027.1:0-7500 GCA_963575745.1 Prorocentrum cordatum
TCGCCAAGCCGCCGCCGCCTCCCCGCGCCGCGGCGACAACGGAGGGCAGGGCTGACCGCCCGGCCACCCACCCCGACAGATCACGGCTGCTGCCTGCGCCGTGGCCGCGCGCGGGAGCTCGCAACGCGGGCCAATCGCTCCTAGTCGATGTCGGCCAGTCGTCAGCGAGACACATTTTCCTCCTCTCCATGCTCGAGGTGCCCGCCCGGCTTCCAGGAGGCTCGCGAGCAGTTCAGCGACGTCGGCAGCGGCTTCAGCATAGCGCGGAGCTGGCGAACGACGCGATTTCATCCCTTAACACGCTTGCGCTTGCTGGCCGCTCGCCTAGCGGGCTCGCCCAGAACGACTCGACGGTGCAGGCGCTCGCCAAGGATCACATCATGGACAAGTGCGTCGCGCTGGGCCCCCCGCCTCGAGACGTCGGTGCCCGCGGGGGCCTTCGCGAGCTCTGTGGGAACGCCGTCGCCGATGGCGGCTCCTCCCCGGTCGTGCCTTGCAACAAGGACCTCGTTTCCTGGCCCGAGACTGGCGCCGCGCCAGTCTCTCTGACCGCCGCGCTCGCCCTGGAGCACCACGCATGGTTGAGGGATCTACTGGCCAACTCGCGTCGTAGCACTGACGACGCTGACCGCCTTCGCGAGGAGCTGGGATTGGTGCGCCCAAACTCCGACCCTGCCTTCCGCACCTCCTCGCACTACTCGGGCTTCATCAAGCAGCTGTACTCCCGCGGCATGGTGCGGTTGGCCGCCGCCTCGGGTCGGCCGCCGTCCCCTGGCGTGTTCATGTTGGCCAAGAAGAGCGGCGCCCAGCGGATCATCTTCGATGCTCGATGGGCGAACCTGGACTTCGCGCCGCCGCCCCGCGCGCAGCTGCCCACGGCGGCGGCTTTCAGTCGGCTCGAGGCTGCCGAATGCGACGTCTGCTACTTCTACGCGGGCGACATCCAGAACGCTTTTTACGCCATCGCGATCCCTGACGAGCTGGGCGATGCCTTCAGGTTGGCCTCGGTGCGTGCCGAAGCTGTGGGCTGTCCGCCCGTCAACGGCCGCTCGACGCGGCCCGGCGACTGGCTCGCGCCGCGCCTCTCCGTCCTCCCGATGGGCTGGAGCTGGGCCCTTCACCTTCGCCAGCTCGTGGTTGAGGAGGGCGTCCGACGAGGTGGCCTACCGGGCGAGCGGCTCGTCAGCGACAGGGCCGCCGCCGCGCCCCTGGCGCCGCAGTCGCCCCAAGGCGCCGCCTACGTGGACAACTTCCTGGTGATGGGCGAGCCCCGACAGGCCGTTGCTTCCACTGGCCAGCGCGTGGCCAGCTCTTTCACCGACTCGGGCATCATAGTTCACGAGGAGACGGGCGTCTCGACGCAGGTGCAGTTCGTGGGGCCCGAGCGGGGCGGCGTCAACCACGCGGTGCGCGCGTCGCGCAAGCGGGTTTGGCGCCTGAAGGCCGCCCTGGCCGAGCTCTTGGCCAAGGGGCGCTGCAGTGGAGACGTCGTGGAGATCCTGATCGGCCACCTGACCTGGGTCATGCTGATCCAGCGCTGCTCGCTGTCCGCGCTGTTCGCCGTTTGCGCCTTCGCGCGGTGCGGCAAGGGGCGCCTGGTGGAGCTGTGGCCCTCTGTGCGGCGCGTGTTGACTGTGGTCATGGGCTTGCTTCCGCTGCTGGTCGTGGACACTGGCGCCCGCTGGCATGACGTGGTCGCCGCCAGCGACGCCTGGCACTGGGGGTGTGGGGTTTGCCGCCGGCACTTCAAGCCCGCCGAGGCCGGCGCCGTCGGCCGCGTCGCCGAGCGCTGGCGGTGTCGTGTTACTGGTGCCGCCGCCGCTCGCGACCGCGCGTTCCTCGCCGAGGGCGCCTTGGCTGCGGGCGCGGTTGCTGGCATCGAGTCCGACTCGGCCGCCCAGGGCGACGCGATCGGCTTCGCCGCTTGGCTGCTCCAGGCGCGCGCGGAGGCGGGCTCTTGCGACCCGGTCAACGCCGAGTTCATGCAGCCCGAGCGCTGGCAGGTGGTGCAGAGCTTCCAATGGGGAGCCGATGCTAACATCCTCCGCCTCGAGGGACTGGCTCTGTCCTCGGCTGTTCGGCGCTTGCTTCGTAGCCGGGCTGCATTCGGCCGCCGGCTGTTCATCTTCGTCGACAGTCTCGGGCTTGCTCTTGCAGTCGGCAAGGGGCGGTCCGGGGCCTTCCAGATCCGAGATGTGCTTCGAGAAATCTGCGCCCTGTCCTTGGCCTGCGGGGTCCGACTCTCGGTCCGATGGGCCCCCTCGGAGCGCAGCCTGTCGGACTACCCCATCGCGAGGTCGCCTCTACGTCAAGCACGCGGCCGAGCCGGAGACCGTCTGCCCTGCTGCTGGTGCTGTGGCTGCTGATGCTGCCCCCGGCGCGCTGCCGGCCATCCCCCCGTTCCCCGGTTTCGGCGAGAGCGGGGCCTTGCATGATGCGGACGCTGGTGCCGGATGCCTCCGCGTGGCAGGCGGGGCAGTCGCGGGTTCCGAGCGCGGCGCAGGCGGCCGCTCGCCGACGCTGCCTGCCGCTGCCGCCGTCGCCCTTCGTCCCCCCGACCCTGGCCGAGCTTGCTGTCTTGCCTGGAGGGGCGGTCGGTGGCGCCGGCGACCTACAAGGATTACCTAACTGGGTGACCTCGGTCCACCTGGGCTGGCAGAACTACGAGCAGCTGGGCGTCTGCTTGTTTTCTTCCTGGACAAGCTGTTCTTCGGGGGCTTCACGGGCGACGACGCCAGCATGCTGATCGCAGCCATGAAGTTCTTCTACCCTGACCTGGGCCGCTGGGGAGCGGGCGCACTCCCGCGCACCTCGCGCGCGCTGGCCGGCTGGGGCAAGGTGGTGCCCAGGAAGAGCCGCATGCCCGTGCCTCGGGTCTTGCTAGCCGCGATCGTGGGAGTTCTCCTCCACCGGGGCTTGGTGGAGCATGCGGTGGCGGCCCTCATCTCGTTCGTGGAGGACCTTCGGCCCGGCGAGTGCGACTCGCTCGCGTCGCTCCAGCTGGTCGCCCCCGTCGAGGCGGCCTGAGGGGCCGCCGACGTCTGGGGCCTGCTGCTGGCGCCCGTGGAGATGGGGGCTCCAAGCAAGACGAACACTTGGGACGACGCCGTGCTCTGGGACTCGCTGACGTTCCTGTGCCCCTGCCTCCGGGTCTTGAAGTCCCGCGCTCGGGCGCCGACGGACCGCATCTGGATGTTCCCATCAGGGCGACCTGTCGGCGCGACTGGCGGAGGCGGCAGCCGAGCTCCAGTTGACGGACCTGGGGATCACGGCGTACGGGCTCCGCCACGAAGGTGCGCCCCACGATCTCCTCCACCGCCTCCGCGCGCCGCTGGAGGTGAAGCCCCGAGGTCGCTGGGCGTCGGACTCAACGCTGAAGCGCTATGCGAAGCAGACGCGCGTGATCTCGGAGCTCGCCTCGCAGGTGGCGTGGACTACGGCAGCCGCGTCTCGGCGCTGCTCGGCGACATGTTCGCCGGAACGGCCAGGCCTCTGGCGCCTCCCGCTTTGGCGCGGGCCCGGCCCGCGGCCCGGGCGCGGCGCCGCTCAGTGGCCGCCTCGTGACGTCCCGCCTGCGCTCGTTGCCCTGTGCGTCGATGGCCGCAGCCAGTCGCAATCGTGAGCAGATTTTCTTTGAGCTCTTTGCGGGGGCCGAGGGGCTCAGCCGATGGGGTAAGAAATCAGGGTTGCGGAGTGACAGCCGCTGATTTCGTTTCGAGGCCTTGGTTCGATTTGGATCGCCCGGTCATCCGGCGCACCCTCCTCGGCTGGGTCTCTTCGGGAGTAGTCCTGGCCGTCTTGCTCGAAACCCCATGCAACAGCTGGTCGCAGGCTCGGCGTGGCCTTCCCGACAGCAGCTGGTGCAGGATCCGCTCGCCTACGGCGGCTATCTGGGGTCTTCCAGGGTTAGAAGGCCGCGCCGCTGCTGCGGTCGCCCGAGGAAATTGCCAGCTGCTCTTTTCTTTGACAGTCATTCGGCTTGCGTTCGCCAAGGGAAACCCGCTTTCCTCGAGAACCCCGCCTCTTCCTACCTCTGGTCCGCTCCCTCGCTCGTCAGACTCTCCTCTCTTCATTTGTCTCAGAGCCTCGTGTTTGACTTCTGTGGATTTGGGACCCGTTGGCGAAAAACGAATTCGGGTCCAGGCTTGGGGTAGCGGTTTCAAAATCACGCTGCCCAGTTTGTGCAATGCCCGTGGTGGCCGTTGTGTTCATTCGGGCAAGCATCGCATCGTCTTCACGGGTCGTGACCCTGCTTCGGGCAAGCTCTGGACCCAGGTTGCCCAAAGTTACCCTCGTCGGATGGCATCGACTTTTGCCGCTGCTATAATGAATTGTGTTCAAGGACTACATCTAGCACGCTTGCAGCAGCTTGTACTGTTCTAACAGTTTTGACTGCCATTTTGGCCAGAAGCCTTCCTGGGACTTTGGTCCCTTCCTTCCCCTACGCTCCTGGTCGGTGGTGATGTTCCCCTTCCTGCTCCTTCCCCTCCTCCACTGCCTGCTGATCTTTGGCGCGAGCCGGTCCGTCGTCGTGTGCAGTCTGCCTGGCCTGCGAATACAAAACAGATTTCTGGCTTGGGTGGAGCGCTGGATGGTCGTTTTCCGAACTTTAATCCTGAAGCGTAATGAGAGCCGCCAGATGCTATCGGCCACAGGCTTTCACATTTGCATCTGCTCCATAGCCATTTTCTCTCGCCCGCCCTCCCTTCCCTTCCTTCCCCTCCCCTCCTGGTCGGTGGTGGTGTTCCCTTTCCTGCTCCTTCCCCTCCGGCTGATCTTTGGCGCGAACCGGTCCGTCGTCGTGTGCAGTCTGCCTGGCCTGCGAACACAAAACAGATCTCTGGCTTGGGTGGAGCGCTGGATGATGATGATGATGATGATGATGATGATGATGATGATGATGATGATGATGATGATGATGATGATGATGATGATGATGATGATGATGATGATGATGATGCTGCTGCTGCTGATGATGATGATGATGATGATGATGATGAGGGTGATGATGATCATGACGATTGGGTCGATGGTGATTATGTTTATGATGTGGGTGCTGGTGATGATGAGGATGGTGATCATTTTGAGGATGGTGATGAGGATGATGAGCGATGTTTCGGCGATTCGGGGCCTTCTTGTATTGTCTAGGGGGCCTCTGGGGCCTCTTCGCTTTCTCTTGGGCTGTCTTAGGCGGTCGGGGCTCCTGAAGTGGAGTTTTCTATACCTCCCTGTCCCCGGGTACCGAGAAACGTCGGAAATGACGTCGGAAATATGCCCGGGTACCGAAAAACGTCGGAAATGACGTTGGAAATAATGTACGCCCCCCCCCCCCCCTGCAGAGCGAAGCTTGAGCGAACTCAAGTCCACGCTCTCAGAAACTCACACGCCAGATCGGCGGATTATTCCGCACAACGGAAATTTGGGCTGCAGTAGCGCCGCGCGCTGGCCGAATTTCCATTTCGGAATGGCGTTCGCCCTGAAGGCCGGCCGAATTTCCAGCTCGGAGTCCTAGCGTGAGTCTCAGGACCACGCAAGAATCGTTTTGATAGCGCTACGCCCTACCAGGACGCCAGGACCCAACCAGGCCCCCATGGCATGTATCGAGCGTGAAGTAGTAGCCCTCTGGGCTGGGAGAATATTCGGCAACGCTAATCGCCCCCGTCCTCAGGCCCGTCGTCGGTTTTGACCCGCCCTCCCATGACCGCCAGGACTTTCACCAGACCCTTCTCTCGTGCGTCCGCTCCGGAAGGTCGGCAATGTCAGCTTCACAGACAGCACGTTTCCTCCAGCACGCGCTCCTTCTTGCCTCATGAATTTGGGCAGCCCGTGCTCATTTGTGGTAACTTCTCGAATCATCGGATCCCGCTCTCTGCACATCCGGGTCTCGACGCCGCTCTGCATGCCTGCGCCAAGAGCACGCGCTGCGGGCTGCTGCTCTCTTCAGGCGTTAAGCTGCGCTGTCCCTGCGCTCCATGGCGACCCTCCGTGCCAGCGCGACCAGAGTGCGCTTCTCAAGCTCGTTCGTCTCGCACGCGACATGTTTGCGATCATGGTCACGAACTTTTGTGACGCAGGCGCGCGTCATTCAAATCCGACATCAGGTTGTGTTATCTGGCCGAACGGGGACGGTAGAATTTGTTGGTGCTTTGCAGTTTCATCTCACGTTTTTCGTCTTTCATAGACCGCTACACCGGTCCGCATATCGCTCTGAAACATGGGCTATGCGTAGTGAGACGTGTCCGTGGTGAAATATGTCAGTGAGTGCGATGCCTACCTCTCGCTGGATGGGAGCAAGGGAACCTCCGTACCCTTATGGAGTCAGATCCCCATCGGCGGCGAAGGTGATGAGTGATCGTACGGGTGCTGGTGAAGGTGTCAGTTCCGGGTGGATGCAGGGTGGTCGGAGCCACTTGATGTAAACGTATGCGCTGCTCCCTGGCCAGGCCCATCCCGAACCCATGAGCTGTGCACTCGCCCTCCTGGCTCGGTCAGGGGGGAGTGGCGTACACACCGCTGCTGGGTTAAGGACGGGCCTGGCCAGGGAGCAGTGGATATTCGAAAGAGCGTGTTCTACCGCTGCTGGCGGAAAACCGGGGGGGGGTCACTACCGGTTCGAACACCCCCCCCCCTTCCGGAAAACCGGGGGGGGTCACTACCGGTTCGACCCCCCCCCCCCAGTCCATCATGAAAAAGGGGGGGGGGTCACTACCGGTCGAACCCCCCCACCCCCCTCCAGAAAACCACGGGGGGTCACTACCGGTTCGAACCCCGCCCCCCTCGAAAACTGGAGGGGGTCTTTACCGGTTCGAACCCGCCCCCTCCCCCTCGAAAACCAGGGGGGTCACTACCAGCTCGAACCCCCCCCCTCGAAATCCGGGGGGGGGGGTTGCGGACAGTGGTGGGGACGGTGGTGGTGGGAACAGTGGTGAGGGGGCAGCGGGACAGTGGTGGGAAAAGTGGGACAGTGGTGGGGACGGTAGTGGTGGGGACAGTGTTGAAGGCGGTGGTGAGGACAGTGGTGGGACAGTAGCACGGGGGGGAAAGTGATGGGGACAGTGGGGACAGTGGGACAGTGATGGGGACAGTGGGGACGCTGGGACAGCACAATGGGACAGCGGCGGGGACAGTGGGACCGTAGTGGGTACAGTGGGGACAGCGAGACAGTGGTGGGACAATGGTGGGGAGAGTGGGGACATTGACACACAGGTGGGGGGCACTGGTGGAGACAGCGAGGACAATGGTGGGAACAGTGGGGACAGTGGGACAGTGGTGGGGACGGTGGTGTTGGGGACAGTGGTGTGGGGACAGTGGGAATGTGGTGGAAACAGTTGGACAGTGGAGGGTACAGTGGTGATGAGGACAGTGGTGAGGGCGGTGGCCAGGACGGCGGTGGGACAATGGGTCAGAGGTGCAGTGGGGACTGGTGGGGACAGTGGGGACAGTGATGGGAACAGTGGGACAGCTCAGTGGGACAGCGGAGGAGACAGTGGGACAGTGGGG
>CAUYUJ010015027.1:10000-33821 GCA_963575745.1 Prorocentrum cordatum
CAATGTGTGGTTGCCCTGTTCAACCCAAACCAGTCGATCATCACATCGCCTTCGTCGTAGTGAAGGGCCTCAGTGGGCAAACACGCGTTGGCGCTAACACACGTTTTGATGATCATCGAGTTCAGTTCGTGCTGCCACGTCTGGTCCGTTCCAGGCGCCCCGGGCGTGCCGAACGCCCGCCCTCCCCAAACTCACCCGCGCCGGGCGCCAGACGGCACACTCTCCTCGATGATCCTCCAGACGTGTGTTAGCGCAATGTGTGTCTACCCCGTTCAACCCAACCAACCAGTCGATCATCACATCGCCTTCGTCGTTGTGAAGGGCCTCGGTGGGCAAACACACGTTGGCGCTAACTCACGTTCTGAGTATCATCGATGTCTCCCCCCCGCGCGATCCCCCCTCACGCATGTTAAACACGTCGGAGCAGTAGCTCGTCAGGCTTGATCGGGCGATTTGCGTTTGTTCCTGTACGGAAGCGGGATGGAGGAGGAGGAGGAGGAGGAGGAGGAGGAGAGGAGGAGGAGGAGGGTAAAGGATGAGGAAGAGGAGGGAGGAAGGAGGCGGAGGAAGGAGGAGGAGGATAAAGAGGAAAAGGACGAGAGGAGGAGATGGAGGAGGATGAGGAGGAGGAGGAGGCTATGAGGATGAGGCGGAGGAGGAGGAGGCGAGGAGAAGGAGGCAGGAGGAGGCAGGGAGGAGGAATAAGAGAGGAGCAAGGAGGAAGGAAGAGAGAGGAGGAGGAACAGGAACAGGAGAAAGGAAGAAGGAGGGGAGGAGGAGGAGGAGTGAGGAGGGGGGAGGAGGAGGAGGAAGGAGGAGGAGGCGGAGGAGGCGGAGATCGGAAGGTCTTCGGACGAGGTGCCAGGGACTCGGCGTCTGTCCTCGTCTCGGCTGTCGGAGGCGGTGGAGGAGGAGGAGGAGGGATGGATGCGTAGGAGGAGGAGGATGGCGCGAGTCTGCAGAGCGGCGTGCTGGCTGGCGGTCTCTTCGGCTTGTCGTGATAGCGCTGCGTCATGCTTCTTCGTCTGCGTATGCCCAATGCTTCTTCGGCTTTCCAGGAGGCAGTCCCTGGAGGTCTCTTGAGGCGCCAACATTCCTGAGACGCTTTGGTGCCCCTTGGGGGCCCCTGGGAACCTCTGGAAGGTCTCTCGGGAGCCTCTTGGGGGTATCTTGGAGGCATCGGTGGGACCTCTCGGGGCCTCCTGGGCACTTCTTGGGGCCACCTTGGGGCACCCATGGGAGCCTTGGGGGCAATTTTCGGGCCATCGGGCCATCTTGGAAGAGATCGATAAAAGGAGTGGGGGTCCTCCTTGAGGCTTGAGGGTCCCCCCCCCAGGAGGCCAACATTGTAACCAAAGCCTTCGTAAATCACATGGCTTTTGGCCTTTTCGCCGAGGCTTCTTGGGGCGTCTTGAGTGCCCCTGAAGGACCTCGTGGGGCCTCTTGTCTCTTGGGGGCCTCTTTGGGGCCTCTTGGGGGCCTCCTGGGGCCTCCTGGGCACCCGTGGGGCCGTCTTGGGGCACCCTTGGGAGGCTCGGGTGCCATCTTGGGGCCATCTTGGAGGAGTTCGATGACAAGACGGGCCGTACTGAACTTACGCCTCTCCCCCTCCCCGCGCGGCCAACATGTGGCTAAAACCTGAGTCGAATTCATGATTTTAGCATCCTTGCCGAGGCCGCTTTGTTTGCTCTATCCCCTCGCGCCCCACCCCCTCCAGGTCCAGGGGTAGGGAATAGGGGAAGGGGCAAACCCCTCCCCGAAGGGGAAGAAGGGGGTTGGAAGAGGAAGCTCTTTTGATCTACTCACGCCCTAAAGGGCTGGCGGCAATTTTCAGGCCAGCGATGGTGGATCGCGCGCCCTCCAGGGGGTCAAACGAACCACACGGGGTCACAAGGGACCACGTGGGGCCCCAAGGGGTCACCAAGGGTAACAAGGGGTCGCAAGGGGTCACGCTGGGGTCGCAGAGGCCACAGCGGGTTCAGAGGGTTCAAGATAGGTACGGGGTCACCACCTGCGAACCTCATCCTATGCCGCCTCTCTTGCCGGCGTGCGCAAGTCGGCAAAGGAGGCAGTAACATGAGGCCTCATAGGTTTGTATGTTTGCAGGGGACACAGCGCTGTCACAATGGTCACAAGGGCCATAGGGTTCAGAGGCTCTGCTGCCAGCCATCCTGCAACACGAGCGCGAGGTGCCTCAGCCAAGCGAGGAGGGTGCGTCGTTCTTAGGGTGGTAATCCGCCGTGCTGTTGCCCGACTCCTTCTTGGGCCCATGTGCGCTCGGTGCTGAGCCGGCAGGCACTGCAGACCCTGAGGTCAATTTCTGCACGCGTCGCTTCCTTCCTCCCGTTGCGTGCTGCGGCATGGGCCCCGCCCCATCAACCCAGCGCGCCGCGCCCTCGGACAGCGTGTCCGCCTGCTTTCCCATGCAGGCCCCGCTGCTGGTGAGGGCGCGCTGGGCGCTCGGCCGCGCGCGCTGGGCGCTGGGACGACCCGCTGCCAAGCGCCCAACCCTGCGGCCAGTGCGGCCAAGCGCTGCCCTCTTCGTGCAGCGTTGGGCTATCCAGCAAGCACGCTCCGCCCACCCCTTCTCTGCATGTGGGGACGCCGTGGCCGTTCTAGCACCTCCCCCAGCCATCGAGAAGGAGGCGAACGACAGTGCCGAATCGACAGTTGACGCATCGCAACACGTGTGCCACCGACGAAAGGCTACGGGGGCCGCAGAGCCACGTGCGACGATGCGGCGGGCGCGCGGGCCGCGCGGACAACGTGTGTAAGCGAAAGTGACATTGAAAGGGGTCACAAGGGGTTTGCAGGGTCACAATGGACCACTGGGGGTCGCAAGGGTCACAAGGTGTCGCAAGGGGTCACAGGGGTCACGAGGGTCACAAGGGTCACAAGGGTCACAAGGGTCACAAGGGTTGCAAGAGGTCATACGGGTCACAAAGGTCACAAAGGGCCACATTGGGTCACAAGAGGTCACAAGGTGTGACCAGGGGCCAGAAGAGAGCGCACAGGTCACAATGGCCGTGGTGCCGTCCCGTGCTGCCCCTGGTCCTGGTGGTGCTGGTCGCCGTGGTGGTGCTGGTCGTAGTGGTGCTGGTCGCCGTGGTGGTGCTGGTCGCCGTAGTGGTGCTGGTCGTGGTGGTCCTCCTGGTCGTGGTGGTGCTGGTCGTGGTGGTGCTGGTCGCTGTGGTGGTGCTGGTCGCCGTGGTGGTGCTGGTCGCCGTGGTAGTGCTGGTCGTGGTGGTCCTCCTGGTCGTGGTGGTGCTGGTCGCCGTGGTGGTGCGGGTCGTAGTGGTGCTGGTCGCCGTGGTGGTGCTGGTCGCCGTGGTGGTGCTGGTCGTGGTGGTCCTCCTGTTCGTGGTGGTGCTGGTCGTAGTGGTGCTGGTCGTGGTGGTGCTGGTCGCCGTGGTGGTGCTGGTCGTAGTGGTGCTGGTCGCGTGGTGGTGTTGGTCGCCGTGTGGTGCTGGTGTGGTGGTCCTCCTGGTCGTGGCGGTGCTGGTCGTGGTGGTGCTGGTCGCTGTGGTGGTGCTGGTCGCCGTGGTGGTGTTGGCCGTGGGCGTGGTGGTGCTGGTCGTGGTGGTAGTGGTGGTGGTCCTCTGGCCGTGGTCGTGCTGGTCGTGGTGGTGGTGGTGCTGGTCGTGGTTGCCGTGGTCGTGCTGGCCGTGGTCGTGGTGGTGCCGGGATTGGTGGTCGTGGTGGTCCTCCTGGCCGTGGTCGCGCTGGTCGTGGTGGTGGTCGCCGTGGTGGTGCTGGTCGTGGTTCTGGTCGTGGTGGTTCTCCTGGTCGTGGTGGTGTTGGTGGTGGTGCTGGTCGCTGTGGTGGTGCGTAGTCGTGGTTCTGGTCGCCGTGGTGGTGCTGGTCGTGGTGGTGCTGGTCGCCGTGGTGGTGCTGGTCGTGGTAGCCCTCCTGGTCGTGGTGGTGCTGCTCGCAGTGGTGCTTGTCGCCGTGGTGGTGCTGGTCGCCGTGGTGGTGCTGGTCGCCGTGGTGGTCCTCCTGGTCGTGATGGTGCTGGTCGTGGTGGTGCTGGTCGCCGTGGTGGTGCCGGTCGCCGTGGTGGTGCTGGCCGTGGGCGTGGTGGTGCTGGTCGTGGTGGTGGTGGTCGTAGTGGTCCTCTGGCCGTGGTCGTGCTGGTCGTGCTGGTCGTGATGGTGGTGGTGCTTGTCGTGCTGGCCGTGGTCGTGGTGGTCGTGGTCGCCGTGGTGCTGGTCGTGGTGGTGGTCGTGGTGCTCCTCCTGGCCGTGATCGCGCTTGTCGTGGTGCTGGTCGCCGTGTTGGTGCTGGTCGTGGTGGTCCTCCTGGTCGTGGTGGTGCTGCTCGTGGTGGTGCTGGTCGCCGTGGTGGTGCGTAGTCGCGGTGCTGGTCGTGGTGGTGGTGCTGGTCGCCGTGGTGGTGCTGGTCGCCGTGGTGGTGCTGGTCGTGGTAGTCCTCCTGGTGGTGGTGCTGGTCGTGGTGGTGCTGGTCGCTGTGGTGGTGCCGGTCGCCGTGGTGGTGCTGGTTGTGGTGGTGCTGGTCGCCGTGCTGGTGCTGGTCGCCGTGGTGGCGCTGGTCGCCGTGGTGGCCCTCCTGGTCGTGGTGGTGCTGGTCGAGGTGGTGCTGGCCGCCGTGGTGGTGCCGGTCGCTGTGGTGGTGCCGGCCGTGGTCGTGGTGGTGCTGGTCTTGGTGGTGGTGGTCGTCGTGGTGGTCCTCTGGCCGTGGTCGTGCTGGTCGTGGTGGTGGTGGTGCTGGTCGTTCGGGCCGTGGTCGTGCTAGCCGTGGTCGTGGTGGTGCCGGTCGTGGTGGTCGTGGTGGTCCTCCTGGCCGTGGTCGCGCTGGTCGTGGTGGTGGTCGCCGTGGTGGTGCTGGTCGTGGTGCTGGTCGTGGTGGTTCTCCTGGTCGTGGTGTTGCTGGTGGTGGTGCTGGTCGCTGTGGTGGTGCGTAGTCGTGGTGCTGGTCGCCGTGGTGGTGCTGGTCGTGGTGGTGCCTGTCGCCGTGGTGGTGCTGGTCGTGGTAGCCTTCCTGGTCGTGGTGGTGCTGGTCGCTGTGCTGGTGCTGGTCGCCGTGGTGGAGCTGGTCGTGGTGGTCCTCCTGGTCGTGGTGGTGCTGGTCGTGGTGGTGCTGGTCGCTGTGGTGGTGCTGGTCGCCGTGGTGGAGCTGGACGCCGTGTGGTGCTGTCGTGGTGGTCCTCCTGGTCGTGGTGGTGCTGGTCGTGTGGTGTGCTGGTCGCTGTGGTGGTGCTGGTCTCCGTGGTGGTGCTGTCCGTCGGTGGTGGTGCTGGTCGTGGTAGTCTGGTCGTGGTGGTGCGGTCGTGGTGGTGCGCTGGTCCGCCCGTGGTGGTGCGGGGGTGGTGGTGCTGGTCGCTGTGGTGGTGCCGTGGTGGTGCTGGTCGCCGTGGTGGCGCTGGTCGCCGTGGTGGTCCTCCTGGTCGTGGTGGTGCTGGTCGAGGTGGTGCTGGCCGCCGTGATGGTGCCGGTCGCTGTGGTGGTGTCGGCCGTGGTCGTGGTGGTGCTGGTCTTGGTGGTGGTCGTCGTGGTGGTCCTCTGGCCGTGGTCATGCTGGTCGTGCTGGTAGTGGTGCTGGTCGTGCTGGCCGCAGTCCTGCTGGCCGTGGTCGTGGTGGTGGTCGTGGCGGTCCTCCTGGCCGTAGTCGCGCTGGTCGTGGTGGTCGCCGTGTTGGTGGTGGTCGTGGTGGTCCTCCTGGTCGTGGTGGTGCTGGGCGTGGTGGTGCTGGTCGCCGTGGTGGCGCGCAGTCGTGGCGCAGGTCGCCGTGGTGGTGCTGGTCGTGGTGGTGCTGGTCGCCGTGGTGGTGCTGGCCGCGGTGGTGCTGGTCGTGGTGGTGCTGGTCGCCGTGGTGGTGCTGGCCGCGGTGGTGCTGGTCGTGGTGGTCCTTCTCCTCCTCCTCCTCCTGGTCGTCGTGGTCGTCGTCGTGCTGGTGGAGGTGCTGTTTGTAGTTGTGCTGGTGGTGGTGGCGGTGGTTGTGGTGCTGTTCGCAGTAGCTCTGCTGTCGGCGTTCCTGCGAGCTGCTGTGCCCCGCTCTGCCCGTGCGCGCCCCCGCGCGGAGGCCGGTGCTGTCAGGGGAGCGCCGACAGAACGTCCCCTCGCCAGGGATTCTCCCCGTCTGTCGCTAGCGTTTCAGAGGGCACGTCCTCGAGCAGACTCGCGGCCAGGGCGTCGTGGATGGCGTACGCCAACAGGCTGCTCCACCTGTGCAGCAGTGCGGTCGCAAGCGATCCTCGCAGCGCCGCCGGCGCGCTCCTCGCCTGGGCGCGGGCCAGGGTGACGAGGAGCTTGTACGCCTCCTCGTCCCAGCGGCCGCTCGTCTCTGCTCCGGCTACGAGCAGGTAGCCCTGCCGCGAGCCCACCAGCTCAGCCCCCCCCCCCACAGTCCCAGTCCCAGTCCCTGGCCGAGTCCGCAGCGAAAGGGGCCGCTGCACCCGGCTCCCTCCGGCTGGCCCCCTGGCTGGGCTGCCGACGCCCGCGGTCGCCTGAGGCGGCCCGACGGGCCCGCCGGCCACCGCGCGGTCTTCGCGCCGCCAGCCGCCGCCGCCCCGTTTCAGAGCGAGATCCCCCCCCCCCGCCCACCCCAAGGCAGCCGCGTTCTCCGGCGGCCAGTCCGAGCCCTCCCCGCGCGCCCGCGGTGAGTGCGGGGCGGGGGCACGCCCCAAAGGAGCGGGAGGTTTTCGGTCGGAGCCAGGAGGACCTCGAACCTGCCGCGGGCGGGCCTTGGCGCAGAGAGCGCCCGCGCTGCCGCGGCGTGGCGAGCAGGCTCGTTCAGCCGCCGCCTGCAGGCCGCAGCCGCCGCGCTGCCCCAGCTTCCGCCGCCGCCGTCGCGGCCGTCGGCCAGGCGGCCGCCAGCGTGGCTGCCTCCGCCTCCGCCGCTGCCGCCAGCGGCCGCCGCTGCCCGCCGCTCGCGGCGCGGTCTGCCTGTCGCGGCCTGGCCTGCCCGCCAGCCGCGCCTGGGCCTGCGCCAGCTGCCGCGGGGTTCGGAGCAGCGCCCCAGGCGCAAGGCGGCCCAGCGCCAGCTGCCTCGCCCTCCTGGCGCGCGCTGCCTCCTTCTCTGCTTCTCGGCCGCGCTCTCTCCTTCTCCGCCTCGGCGCAGCTGCGGCGGGGGTGCTTGGGCGTGGGGTCCGTAGGCGGGTGCGCTGTAGCCCCGTCCCACGCCCGGGAGGTGGGGCCCGCAGGCGGGTGCGCGGTAGCCCCGTGCCACCTACGGCCCCCGCTCCATTCTGGGCCCCTTCCTGGCCGTCTTCGTCGCGCTGCTGCTCGTCGCGGCCGTGGTGGTGGTGGTGGTGGTGGTGGCGGTGGTGGTGGTGGTGCTGGTGGTGTCGGTGCTGGTGGCAGTCTTGCTGCTGGTGGCGGTGGTGGGTCGTGGTGGTGGGCCGTGCTGCTGGTGCCGGTGGCAGTTCTGCTGGCGTGGTCGTGGTGGGGTGGTGGTGGTGGTGGTGGTGGTGGTGGTGGTGGTGCTGGTGGCGTCGGTGCTGGTGCTGGTGGCAGTTCCGCTGCGGGTTTCTGTCGTGGTAGTCGCCGTCGTTGTGCTCGTGGTTGTTGTCGCGGTGGCGGTAGCTGCTGCGTCGCTGCTCTGTGTCGTGGTGGTGCTGGCGCGGGCTCGGGCGTTGGTGCTGCGGGCTGTCGTCGTCGCGCTGGCTGTGGTGGTGCTGCTGCTGGTCGCCGTCTTCGCGCTGCTGGTCGCCGTGGTAGTGGTTGTGCTGGTGGCGTCGTTGCTGGTTGCTGTCGTGGTGGTTCTGCTGCTGCTGCTGCTGTTGCTGCTGCTGCTGCTGCTGCTGCTGCTGGTCGTCGCTGCGCTGCCGTCGGTGGAGGTCGCAGTCGTCGTCGTGCTGCTGGTGGTGCTTTTGCTGGTAGCCGTCGCTACGTTGGCGTTGTTGTCGCTGCTGGTGGCCGTGGTAGTGGTGGTGCTGGTTGTCGCCGTCGTAGTCGTAGTGGTGGTGGTGGTGGTGGTGGTGGTGGTGGTGGTGCTGGTCACTGTCGTGGTGGTTCTGCTGCTGCGGCCCCCGCTGCCCCTCGCGCGGGGGCCCGCGTCCTCAGGGGAGCGCCGACAAGAGGTCCCCTCGCCAGGGTGCTTCTCCGTCCGTGGCTAGCGTCTCGCTGGGCACGTCCTCTAGCAGGCTGGCCGCAAGGGCGTCGTGAATGGCGCAGGACAGCATGCCAGTCCACCTGCGCAGCAGCGCCGTTGTCAGCGACCCTCGGAGCGCAGCTGGCGCGCCCCTGGCCAAGGCCCGCGCCAAGACCACGAGGAACTTGTACGCTTCCTCGTCCCATCGTCCGCCCGTTTCTGCTCCAGCAGCCCAGAGGTAGCTGCGCCGGGGGCCCACGAGCTCGGGGTAGGTGGTCGTGTCGCTGCTGCTGGTGGTCCTGCTTGTTGTTGTCGCTGTAGTTGTAGTGGCCGTCGTGGTGCTGCTGGTCGCCGTGCTGCCCCTGGTCGGCGTCGTGGTGGTGGTGGTGCTGGTCGCCGTGCTGGTGGTGGGGGCGTTGCTGGTCGTAGTCGCAGTGGTTGTGGTGGTGGTGGTGGTGGTGCTGCTGCTGCTGCTGCTGCTTGTTGTTGTCGCTGTAGTTGCATTGGTTGTCGTGGTGCTGCTGGTCGCCGTGCTGCTCCTGGTCGCCGTAGTGGTGGTGGTGGTGGTGGTGGTGGTGGTGGTGATGGTGGTGCTGGTCGCCGTGCTGGCGGGTGTGGCGTTGCTGGTCGTAGTCGTGGTAGTTGTGGTGGTGGTTCTGCTGCTGCCGCTGCTGCTGCTGCGTGTGCTGTCGCAGTTGTGGTAGTAGTTGTCGTGGTTCTGCTGGTCGCCGTGCTGCCCCTTGTCGCCGTCGTGGTGGTGGTGGTGGTGGTGGTGGTGGTGCTGCTGCTGCTGTGCTTGTTGTCGCAGTTGTGGTAGTAGTTGTCGTGTTTCTGTTGGTCGCCGTGCTGCCCCTGGTCGCCGTCGTGGTGGTGGTGCTGGTCGCCGTGCAAGTTGTGGTGGCGCTGCTGGTGGTAGTCGTAGTGGTTGTGGTGGTGGTGGTGGTGCTGCTGCTGCTGCTGCTCTGCTGCTGCTGCTGCTGCTGCTGCTGCTGCTGCTGCTGCTGCTTGCTGTGTGCTGCTGTAGTGGTAGTTGTTGTCGTGGTGCTGCTGGTCGCCGTGCTGCCCCTGGTCGCCGTCGTGGTGGTGGTGGTGCTGGTCGCCTTGCTGGCGGTGGTGGCGCTGCTGGTCGTAGGCGTGGTGGTGGCGGTTATGCTGCAGCTGCTGCCGCTGCTTGTTGTCGCAGTTGTGGTAGTGGTTGTCGTGGTTCTGCTGGTCCTCCTGCTGCGCCGGCGGGCGGGCCCCCGGGGTGGGGCCGCGCCCGTTCCACCGCATCAGAAACACGGCGGCAGTCGGCTAGGGGCCGGCGTCTCCGTGTAGCGGGCGTCCGCCAGGAGGTCGGCGAGGTGCGGCTCGTCCCCGTCGACGGCCAGGGTGTGCGGCGGCAACTCCAGCAGCGTGGCCGCGAACGCCCTCTGGGCCGCGACCGCGGCCAAGCCTGTCCAGCGGTGTAGGTGCGCCGCCCGCGCCGACGCTCGGAGTCGCTGCGGCGCGCTGCGGGCTCTGGTCCTGGCGAGCAGCCGGACGAAGGTCAGCGCCTCCTCAGACCACCTGCCGCCGACTTCCAAGCCCAGCACGACCAATCGGCATCTCCTTGACCCGATGAGCTCGGGGTAGGTTAGGTCGCTTCCTTCCGGCCGCGCGCGACTGCGAGCTGGACTCCGTCCTCGTCCGCGGCTCTGGGCTGCGCGGTGCCGTCGGCGCGGACTGGCGACACCAGGGTCGCGTCAATCGCCAGCTGCGCTCCCTCCCAGAGCGGCAGGCCGTTCGCGATGACCTCGATCTTGCGCCCGTCGCGGGGGTCGACGCCGTCCACGTTGAGGTCTCGCAGGAGCTGATTCTCTGCGACTCGGCCCCCGGCCTCGCGGCAGATACGTGCAGCCGCTTTCTCCAATGGGATGGATCTCTTCTTGAGCACCCCTGCCCTTGGGCACGCCGCTCTGTGGTCACCTCTGGCGTCCAGTCTGCCTCTGCATCTGCAAGCGCTCGCTGCGAAGGGTAGATCAAATCGCAAGCGCCTAAGGAGCAGGACTCTGAATTCTGCTGGCGGGGTGTGGAAGTCCCCCGTCGTGGGCAGCGCGCGCGGTGAAGGCTCGTCCCGCGCACGGCCCGCTCTGTGACCGGAGGAGGGCGCGGTCCAGTGGCGTGGAGGCGTTGAGGAGCTGCTGTCGGGCTGTGTTCTCCAAGACTCTGGCGGCCCAGAACTGCCAGCCGTGCGCCCATTCGCCGTGCTCCCGTTCGTGCGTCGGCGGTGGCCGGGCGCCCTGCGCAAGGTCGTGCCAGTTGGGCGCGGCGAAGCCGTGTGCCGAGAGGTGCTCCTTTGCCCTGCTGGCTTGTTGTAAGCACCCGGGAGCAGCCGGCAGCGGGCCCCGGTCCAGCTCGTTCAGTGCTGCGCAGATCTGGTTTGTGAGCTCGGGGCAGCGTTCGCGGAGCATCTGCGCGCAGTCTGCCCAGGAAGCCCGCCAGGCCGCCGGCGCCGTCCTGGACGCGCTTCGCAGGCCGAGCCCTCCCAGGCAAAGCGGCAGTTGGCAGCGTTGGCGCGCTGACGTGCCTTCTGCGACAGCTTCTTGCGGGAGTTCCAGCAAGTCGGCGAGCGCGTTGGCCAGGTTGTCGTCGTGCGCTGCGGCGAAGGCGGCCGTGTCCTCGGGAGCCAGCGCCCTCAGGAAGAAGTTGGCCCGGGGGTTGGCGTACAGGCTGAGCAGGAGCCACGAGGATTGCAGGTCCCCGACGTGTGGTATCCTCGCGAGCAAGCGGCGGTGTTCTTCCAGGATGGCCTCCAGGTGTTGGGCGACGAAAGCTCCGTGGCCTATTGGGGCCCCCAGAACGACCAAGCCCTGGGCTTCCGGCGGGGTGTCTGCTCCTCCTACCCACACCCGGTCTGCTGCTGAGCCCAGCTCTCGGATGTCAAGTGGCTCCTGCCCTCTTCTGTTCCAGACTCGCGTCTTCCCCATGTTCACGCTGATGCCGCAGTGCGCTTGGAGGGCGTCCCGCACGGCGTTGAAGAGGAACCTCGCTCTGTCTGGCGTGGTGACCAAGTACACGTCGTCAAGGAAGGCGAAGATGCGCTCCCCGGGCCGGAGTATGCCTTGGACCTGTTGCAGGGCGGGGTGTTGTCCCAAGGCAAACAGGGCTGGCATGAGCGGGTCTCCTTGCTCTCCTCCTTCCGCCTGGTCGATCGCTTGCCCTTGTCCCGCGTCGTCGTGCCACCAGTACTGCGACCTTCTCCCGTAGAAGAGGCGGCAGAAGGGAAGCAGTGCGCTACCCCTGGCCAGGTTTGCTAATCCTTCGAGCATTGAGTTTCTGGACATGAGGTCGAATGCCCCGATTCCGTCTATGGAAACCACTGTGGCAGCCGGGTCACCCTGGGTGAGAGTCTGCACGAGGTGCGCCACGCATTCCGTGACTGCTCGGGTCGAGAGTGCGAACTGGAAGGGGGCAGTCGCCTGCTCGACCTCTTCGCCCACTTGCTGCGCCAGCGTGCGGGCTACCAGCCGCCTGAAGACGTCGCCAGTCACGATGCCTCGCACCCTCCCGTTGCTCTTGCGCAGCGCCGCGAGGCGGCCGAGCCGGAGGGCCTCTGCCACGGGGCCAGGGATTTCCGCCCTCGCAAGGAGCGTGGCAGCGTGGTGCAGGAGGTCGCAGCAGTGCTCGTCGTCCAGCAGCGTCTGCAAGTGTTCTCCCGTCATCCCTGAGGGGCCCGGCGCAGCGCCCCGGCGACTCCTGCGCACGTTCGTGAGGAGGCGGTCTGGTTCCAGGCTGGCGAGGCCTTGCGGCGGCGCGCGGGCGGCTCGCTCGCTGAGCTGCTCTCTCGGCTGCTGCAGGCGGCGTGCCGGGTCCCGGAGTTCGTCCAGAGTGGCCTGTGTGCCTGGTGCCACCGCGCTCGCTGTCAGCGCTTGCCGCGCCGCCGAGACCTCGCCGAGGCGGATCAGCTCGCGGGCCCTCTCGCAGCGGCTGCGGAGCTCCTCGTTTTCGTCTGGCGCCCGGCCCCGTCGTGCCTCGGGCGCCCTGCTCTGCCCGTTCGCGTCTCGCTCGGGCGGCCTGCGCGGCGGGCCCGGCTGTGCTTCTGTCAGAAGCTGCGCCCAGTCTCCAGCCTCGAAGCGGGTGAACCTCTCCAGGAGTTGCTCCTTGGGGATCCTTTGCTGCCCCGCCTCTCTCCACAAGAGCAGTCGTGGGAGCAGGAGGAACAGCTTCCACCCTCTCGCTGCTCCTGTCTCGTCTGCTTCGCCCTCTCGGATCAGCTCCAAAGCTTTGCGCAAGGCGTTGCGGAACGGCCCCCGCGCGAACGCCGGCGCCCGTTGGAGGGTTGGCACGCGGGCCCGGAGCACAGATGCTGCGTCTGTCGCGCCCAGCGCTTCCCTCTCTGCCGCCGTCAAGCGAGCGCGGGCGTGGGGGGGGGGCGGCGCCCCAGGGGCGCCCGGGGAGGAGCAGCTCGTCCCGCGCCCCCGTCTCGGCGGGGCTGGGTCAGCGGCGCGGGCAGCGCGGGGCCAGAGTTGCTGGAAGCGCTGTCCTCAGTGTCCTCCTCGCTCTCGCTGGCGGTGCTGCTGCTCGAGCTGCCTCCTCCCCCTCCTCCCCCTCCTCTGGTGCCTCTTCCTCTCCGGCCCCCTCTAGCGCCTCGCCCTGTGCTTCCTGTGGCGCCTCTTCCTCCTCTGCCTCCTCGGCCTCTGCCTTCTCCTGGGCTCCCTCCGCTGGCGTCGTCGCTGGGCTGAGGTCCTGCTGGCGCCGCTGGTGGCGGCCTCGGCGGGCGCGGCGCGGCTGCGGCCCACCTGGCCGGGTCGCGGAGCTCGTCTGCGCGCCGGTCGACCCCCCGCGCCAGCACGACCCCCCCGAAGAGCTCGAGCAAGAGGTCCTGGGCGAGGTTGTCGATGTAGCCAGCGCTGTCCGCCAGGGCTCTGACCACAGGCGGCAGGTGCACGTGTCCAGGGCGTGCTCCGCCCCCAGCGGCGATCACGGCATATATCGTCCCTGGGCTATCCCCTGCGAGCTCCAGCCCTTGGGCGAAGGTCTCGGCTGGCATGGGGTCCGCTTGCTGCAAGGCCTCCGCTGTCGGCTGCCACCAGTCGTGCGTGAGCGGGTGCGTGCTCCATCCCGCCGCCTCCTGCTGGTCAAGCAGCCCCGCCGCTGCTAACAGCAAGGGCACGTACACGCGTGAGTTGGTTCGTTCTCGTAGTGGGCCCGCCAGGGGAGGCCACCCGGCGAAGCGGCCAGGCTGCCGTTGCTCTGCGGCGGTGGGCGCCTGCTCGGGGCGCGCCAGTCGAGGATCTCCTGCGTCTGCTGTTGTCGCGGGCGGCGACGCAGGGGCAGCGACCGCTGGCTCCAGAAGCGGCGTGGCGGCGCAGCCCTCGCAGAGCCAGGCCCCGTGCCATCTCCACGACCCTCCTGTGGCCCTGGCGGCCCTGGCGACCCACTCGATTGGCCCTGGCCGTCCGCAGGGGCAGCGCGGCGGTCTCGCGCCCTGCGGCGGCGAGACGTCGCTACCCAGGGGGGCCACGTCGCAGGCGCGGCATTCCCAGCTGCCCGCCAGCCCGCTGGGCCCGCGAGAGTGCCGCCACCGCAGGGGTTGGAAATGTCGCGGGCAAACTGCGATGGCGTGCGGCGCGGGCTCTCCTGGCTGTTCAAGGGGTCCTCCTGCGTAAGGGTCCGCCTCCTCCTCACTTGGCGGGCCGGCCGCGGCTCGGCAGCGTGAGCACCTGCACCCTCGGGTGGGGTAGTCTCCAGAAGCGTTCAGGGAGTCCACGAACCCCGCGAGCGCCGCCACGCCACCCGGCGAGTCCCCCCACGGGCTGTTGCAAAGGGGGCATGGCGACCTTTCGGCACGGGGTGCGTCACCTGTGTGGTACAAGTGGGCCAGGCCCGCCCGTGTCGGCCGATGCCTCGCTGCGCGCGCTGCGTGGAAGCGGTGGGGGACATGGCCGCAAGCTGGCCACGTCACGGTGTCCCCTTCGAGCGGCGTCTGGCAGATGGCGCACTCCTCCCTGTCTGGCCGGTCTGGCCCCTGCTGTTGCTGCGGTGGCTGTCGCTGCTCCTCGGCCGCCTCGCGTTTTGCTGGCGGCAGGGAGAGGCCCGAGAAGTCCCACCGCCTTCCCTCTGGTTCAGGGGGCGCTGCCGGCCAGGCGCCGAAAATGCTGGCGAAGTGGTTCAGCTGCGGTGGCGGTGGCGGTGGTGAGGCCGACCGCGCGCCCGCCCGCGAGTCTGGCGTGGCAAACCTTTCCGGCGCCGACAGCATGTGCGGCGGCGTCTCCGCGAGCGCTGGTACCGGGGCAGACTCTCCCGATCTGCGTTCCGGCGTGCCCGGCGGCTCGTCGGCTGGCCCGGGGGGGCCTGGGTGGCTGGCTTCGCCGACTCGTTGTCCGCGGTAGCCGTAGGAGTGGTCGCCTCGGGGGCCCTCGCCGCACCAGCGTCCAGAGGCCAGGCGGCGGACCCGGGTCGGGCGGCGGCGGCGGCCCCGCGCCGCTTGTCCAGGAAGCCCCCAAGGGGGTCCCCAGATCCTTCGTGGACAGGGTCTTCCTGGTTGGACCCTGGCGGTGTCCACCCCCAGGGGGGTCATGTCTGCCGGGGTCGGGCCGTCGCGTCGTGGCGCCGGTGCTGTCGTAGTCGTGTTGCTGGTGCTGGTGCTGGTGCTGGTGCTGCTGTTGCTGGTGCTCGCCGTCGTTGCCCCGCCGCTGGTTGCGGTGCTGTCGCTTGTGCTCGTCTTCGTCTTGGCGGTGGTGCTGCTGCTGGTGCTGCTGGTCGCCGTCGCGGTGGTGCTGGCGGTTGCCGTTGTTGTGGCGGCGTTGCGGGGCGCCGTCGCGGCGGCGGCGGTGCTTCTCCTTTGCCGCTGCCGCCTCCTTCTCCGCCTCTGCCGCCTCTTCCTCCTCTTCGTCGCCCCGGCAACGGGGCCCTCCCGGCGGGCGCCGCGGGCCGGCCCGCCGCCCCCGCCCTGCGCGAGCGCCCGGTCAGTTTGGCGGCTTTTTCTGGCCCGTCCTCGGCCTCTGGCGCGGCCGTGCTGCTGGCTCCGCCTGCGCGTCGCCTCCCCTCCTGCTGCGCCGCCTCTGCTCCCCCCGAGCGGCTGCGCGGCAGGTCGGCGTGCAAGCTCCTGCCCGCGGGCCCGGGCGAGGGCGCCATCGCGCGCAGGCCCGGCCCCCCCGGCGCGCGCGCGAGCCCGCGAGCCCGCGAGCCCGCGAGCCCACTTGAGCCATCGGCCTGCCGGTGGCCCTCAGCGGGGAGACGATGCAGGCGTCGATGGCGAGCTGCCTGCCGTGGTAGGCAGGGAGGCCGTTGGCCACCACCTCGATGCGGCGCCCGTCGTTGGCGGCAATGCCGGGGAGGTTCATGTCGCGCAGGAACACGTCGGTGCGGACACGGCCTCCTGCCTCCCGGTACACCCGGGCCCACATCCGCTCGATGGGAGCGCCGCGCTTCAGCAGGCGTCCGCAGCGGGGGCAAGCTGCTAAGTGGTCGCCTCTCTCGTCCAAGTGGGCCTGGCAGGAGCGCTCGTTGCACCTGATTGCCGTGGCGTCCAGCGGCAAGCGGAGCCGTCTCTGGAGCAGTGCCAGGAAGCGCTCTGGCGTGAACGTGCTTTCTGGCGTCGAGGGGGTCAGGGCCAGGCGCCGTCCGCCGCAGCGGCCTCCCTGCGAGTCGAGCATCCACTGCTGGTCGTCTGTGGGGCTCGGGAGAACGACCTCCTCCCTGTAGCGCCGCTCTCGGGCTGCTGAGGCGTGGTGCTGCCATCCGTGCTTCCACTCGCCCGGCTCTGGCTCTGTCTGTTCAGGGCGCGCGCCGTCCCAGACCTCCTGCCAAGTTGGGCACGTCGCAAAGCCGTCGCGGGCGGCGGCAGCCCTCGCGCGCCCAGCTTCCTGGAGGCACGAGGCTGCGGCGCCCGTCCCGGCGCGGAGGGCGGCGGTGAGCTTCGTTGCTGCTGTAGGGTTTCTTTGTCGCAACATGGGGAGCGCGTCCGCCCAAGACGCCCAGTACGCGCACTCGGCCGCGCGCGCGGCTGACCTGAGTCCAAGGCCTCCGAGGCCGAGCGGCAGCGAGCTCACTTGGAAGAGCCTCTCTGCTTCAGCTGGCGCGGGGTCGAGGTCGAGGAGGTCGTGTAGCGCCTCATGGTCTGCAGACAATGTAGACGTCGTCCAGGTAGGCGATCAGCGTCTCGCCCGGCTGAAGCTGCGCGCGGGCTCTCTCCAGGGCGCCATGCTGAGCCAGGGGGTACAGCGCCGGCATGAGCGGGCCGCCTTGCTCTCCGCCTTCTCCCTGCCTCACCTCGTGCGCGACTCCTGCATCGTCTGTCCAGAGGTACGTCGACGGCTGGCCGTAGGAGAGCAGGACGAATGGGACCATGGCGGAGGCCTCTGGAAGCGAGAGGCGGCGCACGTGGTCGAAGGCCCCAATGCCGTCGATGCTGACGATGGTCGCCGCGGGGTCGGAGTCCGTGGCCGCTCGGAGGAAGTGGGCAGCGCTGTCGGTGCCCGCTCTCGTCGAAAGCGCGTGCTGGAACGGCGCGCAGGCGTCGTCCATCTCGGACCCATACTGCCGGAGAGGGCCTTGCCCACGAGCCGGCGGAAGGCGTCGTCTGCAACGATGCCTCGCGCGCGGCCGTTGTCCTTCAGCAGCGCCGTCGTGCGGCCTGTGCCCAGGGCGCGGGCAACGCTCGCTGGGATCTCGGCCCGCGCGTAGCGCTCCGCCACGGCAGCTTGCAGCTCTAGCGTCTCGTCTTCGTCCAAGGCCAGCTTGAGCAATTCAAAGCTGGCTCCGCTCAGCGAGCTGGAGGAAGACCCTTTCGGGGCGGAGCGGACGCAGTCGGTCCAGATGCGGCGGTCGAGCTCGACTGGCCGAGCCAGCTGGAAGGCTCGGGCGGCAGGCGGCAAGTCGGCGGCGGGCCTCGGCGGTCGCCGGGCGGGGCCCCGCAGTTCTGCCAAAGTCTCCGCCGTGCCCGGCGCCAGCCCGCGCGAGGCGAGCAGCTGCCGCGCCTTGCTGAGGCCTCCTGCTCTGACCAGCGCCACCGCGTCTTCCAGGAGGCGCTGGCGCCTCGCCTCGGCGTTGCCCGCGCCGCGCGCTCCTCCCGGAGGCCGCTGCCATTGCAGGCTTGGGGCCAGCAGCGCTTCCCAGGAGCCGCCCTCGAACTGCTCCAGTCGCGCTTCGAGCTCTCGCCGCCCTGGCGCCCCAGTGCTCGCGGTCCGTCGCAGCAGCATGCGCCAGATGAGAACCAGGAGCTTCCAAGCCCTCACCTTCTGCAGCCCGTCGGCGTCGCCAGGAAGGGCGTCTGCGCGCAGGACCTCCTCGAGGACCGTGTGGTAGAGTTGGCGAAGGCGGCCGCGGAGGAAAGCTGGCGGCGCCCGGATGCACGGCACCCGCCGGCGCGGTTCGGCCTCCGAGTCCACTGCGTCAAGAAGCGCCCAGGCGGCGTCGGGGAAGGCAGACTGCGCCGGGGGCCGGTTTCGTCGCCCGCCTCCGATACTGCGCGGCGGCGCTGGCGCAGGCGGCGGCGCTGGCGCAGGCGGCGCGGGGCCAGCGCTGTCGGAGGCGCTGTCGCTCTGGCTGTGGCTGCCCTCTTCCTCGCTGCTCTCGTCGTCGTCGTCGTCGTCGTCGCTGCTCGGGTCTCCTCTGCCGCCTGCTCGCCCTCTGCCTCCTCGGGCGCCTCTGCCCCCTCTGCCTCCTCCAGCGCCTTTTCGTCCTCTGCCTCCTCTTGCGCCTCTCCCTCCTCTGCCTGGTGCGGCGCCCCCCTCTCCCTCCACCGCTGCGGGCGCTGGCTGCGGCTCCTCCTCGGCGCCTCTTCCACGCGCGTCTGGCGGGCCCAGCGCTCTGGATCCAGGCCCTGCTGCCGGGGCGGGTCGTGGAGGCAGCCCGCGCGCAAGCCATGCCCTGTAGGCGTCAGCCCGCACCTCCGCAGCGCGGATGAAGTCCCCCCGTCCCCCCCCCGAAGATCTGCATCGCGATGTCCTGGGCGATCGGCTGCGCGTATCCTCTGTCGTCGGCAAGGGGCCCTACCACCGCTGGCAGCCCCAGTTGGTCCCCGTGCAGCCCGTCTCCGAGAGCCTGCGGCAGCGGGGGGCTCGCCGCGCGGAAGGCGGACACGTCGGCGGGCGGCCGCTCTCGGAGGAACGCCGCGGCGTTCTCCCAACAGTGTGCTGTGGCAGGGTGCTGTCGCCACGCGGCGGCTTCCTGCCCGTCAAGCTGGCCCGCGGCGTCCAGGAGGAGCGGCACATACACCCAGGAGTTAAGGTAGCAGCTGGTCTCTGCAGCGTGTCGTGGAGGCGGCCAGCCGCTGAACTGTGGGTCCCGGCTCCCGCCTCCTGCTCCTGGCTCTGGCGGCCGTTCCGGCTGTGCGGCCTCTGGCTCGGGCAGCGCTGTGGCGGCGCAGCTTTCGCAGTGCCAGTCTCCCTGCCGCCTCCAAGGCCCTCCGGCGTCCCCGCTGGCCCGGGCGACCCACTCGACTTGCCCTGGCACTGCGGCGGCCTCTCGCCCAGCGGCGGCGGGACCTCGCTACCGAGCGGGGCGACATCGCAGGCGGCGCATTCCCAGCTGCCCGTCAGCCCATCTGGCCCGCGCGAGTGCCGCCATCGCAAGGGTCGCTCCGGGTGGCGCGGGCACATGGCGATCGCGTGCGGTGCCGGCCCCTCCGGCAGCACGAGGGGCCCCCCTCGGTGCCGGTTGGCCCGCTCCTCGTCGGAACTTGGGTCGCCTGCGACTCCCCGGCAAGGCAGGCAGCGGCATCCTCGGAAAGGGAGCCCCCCGCCGCGCCCAAGGTGGCCCGCCAGCTCCGAGCCGCGCGGCAGAGTTCGGGCCGTCGCCCCACCTGTGGTTGCAGAGTGGGCACGCTGCGTCCTCTACCCGGCTGGAATCGCCGCCCGAGTTCCGCAGGTGTGCGAGTCCGCGGCAGAGAGGGCGAAACCGGGCCAGGCAGGCCGCGTGGAAGCAGTGCGGGACGCGGCCGCAGTCGGGCCATTGCACCCTCGAGTCGTCGAGCGGCTCCTGGCGCATGTAGCAAACCTCGCTGGCCTCTGGCTGCTCCGGCTCCTGGGGGTCCGGCCCCTGCTGTGGTTGCTGCGGCTGTTGCTGCGCCTCGGCCGCCGCGCGTTCGGCTGTCTCCCGCGGCGGCGCGAACAGCCCAGAGAAGTTTCATCCGGCCGCAGGCGCCTGTCTGAACACGGCGCTAAAGTGGCTCTGTCCGGCAGGAAGCGGCGACAGAGATCGGCCCGGCGAACCGAAGAGCTCTCGAGGGGGAGTCTCGGCCTCCGCCGGCCGGGGTGCGGATTCGCCCGAAACCTAGCCCGCTGGCTCGGGCAGGTCCGCTTGCGAGCGTCCGCGCGGCGGCGTGGCTGGGGCAGCGTCGTTGTGCGGTGGCCCTGGGTGGCTCGCCTCACCCGCGCGCTGTCCGCGGTAGCCGTGCAGCGCGTCTCGCTGGTCCTTCCCTGGTGTGCGCAGCTCCTGTCGTGGTACAGGTGGTGCTGCCAGTGTCACTGCTGGTGCTGGTGCTGGTGGCGGCGCTGCCGGTCGCTGTCGTGGTGTTGCTGTTGGGCGCTGTCGTGGCGGTGGCGTTGGTGTTGCTGCTGGTCGCTGTCGTGGTGGTCGCTCTCGTCGTCTGCCGTGGCTGTGTGCTGGCTGCCGTCGCTCTGGTCGCCGCGGGACTGCCTGCCCTCGCGCGCTCCTCCCTTAACCTCCCCCTGAGACTTCAGAGTCCCTCCAAGAATACGTTCTTCCTGAGATCTCGAAGTCAATCCGGGAGTCTGGGTCAGTGCAGCGCTGGGTGGTGCTCGTGGTGCCGGTGGTGCTGCTGGTGGCTGTCGTGGCGGTGGTGCTGCTGCCGTTGTTTTTCGCCGTCGCGGCTGTGGCGGTGCTGCTGGTGCTGCTGGTCGCCGTCGTGGTGCTGCTCGTTGCTGTCTTGGTCGCCGTCGTAGTTTTCCTCCGCCTGTGGCCGCAGTTGGGTGCTGGCTGCTGTCGCTCTGGTCGCTGCGGTGCTGCCTGCTCTCGCGGCGCACGTGGCGAAAGTGCGCTCTGGTCACGAGCGGCGCGCCCTCGCCGACCCCCGCCCGCGCCATCTCTCGGTCGTCGTCGTCGTTGTGCTGCTGCTTGTGGCGCCACTTTTGGGGGTCGTACTGCCTCTTGTTGTCGAAAATGTTGTCGCGTTGCTCCGGTGGGCTTGCTGCGCAAGCCGGGGCGCCACCGGGGCCCGCGGCGGAGCCGCGCGAACCCCGATGGGGAAACTGGCCCCAGGGGAGTCCTACCGTGGGAAGCGGGCTCTTCCCCTGGTGGGCACGGGCTGCAGCTGGCGCCAGCCCCCTCCTTCGGAAGGGGCTGGAGGGCTGGCGGCCAGACGGCTGGAATGGCCGTCTGGGGTGGCGGAGGGCCCTGCTGGCTGCCGCTGCTGCTGCTTTTGCTGCTGCTTTTGCTGCTGCTGCTGCTGCTGCCAGGGGGCTGCCGTCCGCAGTCGTTGGCAGCGTGCTGTGCCGTGCCAGCGTGCCGTGCCGTGTCCGCGCCCGCCCGTGCCGTGCCTGGTTTTTGGAACGCGAAGCAGTGGCCGCCGCCTGTCGTGCCGCGCCGTGTCGGGCCGTTCTGTGCCGTGCCTGGCTTCTGGAGGGCGCAAGTGGTGCAGCCCGCGTGCGTTGCCGTGCTCGTGCCGTGCTCGCGTGCAGCACCGTTCTGTGCCGTGTTGAGTGTTGAGAGCGGGGCAGCTGGTAGAGCGCAAGCAGTTGCATGCCGTGCCGTGCCTGGTTTTCAACATGCGAAAAGTCGCCGTGCCGTGCCTGGTTGTCGATGTCGTGCCGTTCGGTGACGCGCCTTGTTTTCAAGATGCGACACAGTTGCCGTGCCGTGTCGTCCCGCACCGTGCCGTGCCTGGTCCGATTGTAGAACGCAGGATTCCAGCATTCTCTTCGCAGGGGAGGCCAAACCGTGCAATGCACACGCGCGCACGCACATGCAAACATATACGCGCACGCGCATTCACGTATCAATGTGGCAACGGAGCGGGCCAATTGTATACTGGCAGAGCAGCTCTCCTCTAGACGCTTGGAGGATGGCCCGGCCCAGCGACGCAGTGCGGGCGCATCTGGAAGGCCGGTCTGGAAGTACATCCCATGAGTTAGTGCGCCCCGAAAAGCCCTGACAGACGCGGCGAGTCCCATTGTCCCCTCCTGGCCGTGCTGGCACTTGGGTTCTCGCTTCTCTCGGTTCGGAATTGCGTGGGTGTGCTGCGGTTTCGCCTGGTGCCTGGTTGGTGGCCGTCGGTGGCCGCCTCGCCTCGTGGCCGGCCCGTGCGCTGGGCGGGTGTGCTACGGTTTCACTTCGTGCCAGTTTGGCGGCCGCCTGAAAAAACAGTAAAACCAGAAAAAACAAATAAAAAAAGAAAAAAGGTTGACGGCCGCCTGTGGTCGCCTCGTGCTCGCCCCGTGCGTTGGGCGGTCCTTCCCGGGCGTCGCCTCGCGCCCGCCGGTGGCCAGCTGTGGCCGCCTGCTGACGCCTCGTGGCCGCCCCGGGCGCCTTGTGCGCCAACGCGTAGCTCGCACCTTGCACTGCGCATGTTGCATCGCACTGGTTGTGCCACAGCTTGCGCCGCGCACCCCGGGCCACAGTGCCACGCAACTTGCACCGCACATCTTGAACCGCATAGCTTGCGCCACACAACTTTCACCACGCGGTTTCCATGTAGCTTGAGCTTCCACCACGTTTCTTCCTCCATGTACCATGCACCGCATAGTTTGCACCGCATGGCGTTTACCGCAAAATGCATAGCTCCTGGGCCGTGCCGCAACCCTCCCAGATGGAAGGGGGGGGGGCGGCGAGGCGGCGAGGACCTGAACGCCCAGCCGCTGGCCAGACCCAACTGCCAGACTGCCAGGGCTCGAACCTGGCTTAAGGACCCGACGCGAAGGCGACAGACGAAGCGAGCACGCGACAACGACGACAGACGAACGACAATGAACATTCCGGGGCGGAGGAATGGGTCACGCCAAACCCCAGCTGGGGGGTGGGGCGAACGCCCCAGAAAGGAGGAGGTGGAGGAGGAGGAGCCGGAGGAGAAGGAGGAGGAGGAGAAGGAGGAGGAGGAGGAGGAGAAGCAGGATGAGAAGGACCTGTGCAAACCCGAGGGCGCAGCAACAACACCCTTTCTCTAAGTTGTATTGTCGTGGGTCCCTGAAGGGGTGTGTTTTCATTACGGGAAGCGTCCCATTAGAAGTCTCCCGTCTGAGAATCATCACTTGTGCCAGAGCGCAGTTCTTCGGACTTCAACGCCGAGGATCAACGTGACTGCTGCGTCCTGACAATCCGAAATCGCAACAGAACGCTATCTCTGGGACTTCAACACCGCAGATCAACGTGACTATTAGGTCCTGACATTCCTCAATCGTGCCAGAACGCAGTGTCTGGGACTTCGACCGCGTGAATCCTTGAAACCCGTTGGGAGTTTTTTGAACGAATGCGCGGCGCTAGGGCGAGAGTCACATTGTGAAAAGGAACCGCCCTCCATCCGTGAAGCTGTTGCGAACTTTTTAGACGACCGTTTGCGGCTCGAAGGCGAGGGCCGCATTTTGAAAGAACCCCGCCCTCCACCCGTGGAACTGTTGCACATTTCGAGCCTCAGGATCATGGATGGCGGGGGAGTCTCAGGCGAACCGCCTGGCCCGTCCGTCCCACACGTCTGGGGGTCCGACAGGAGGAGTGATCTATCAGGAAGAGGAATGGAGGAGCCATGGCGCTATGGCGGAAGCGCGGTGCCCAGGTGCTAGCCTGGCCGCCCCGCCATGCGCGCCGAGGGAAGGCCATTCCCGACTTGGGCGGGAGCCCTCTTCCCAATCGGTCCAGTGCCTCACGACTTTTCTTGGTCGGAGGCCGACGTTCGCTTTTTCAAATTTCGGGCGCTGCAAACCGCAAAACTGGCACACGCACACACACGCACACTACAACACAGCGCACCGTTCAACTCCGAAAGGGAGTGGGCCTCATGGCACACCTTGGCCATTGGGCGCCCAGCGGCCTCAGAACCAGCGGCCCCAGGGATATCAAACGCTGGGTCATCATCCTCACGAGGCACGCGATACTGGGAACAACGTCCAGTGCAGCAGGAGCCAGGCCAGAACACGACAAGGGCCCCTTCTTGCTGCAACGGGGGGAACAGATATTACACTTGAAAAAGTCCTCCGCTCGACAGGGGAGTGTCCCTGCTCGTAGAGACGCTCTAGCCTGATCTGTGCACTGCTCGCACTCGCACGCGCGCGCACATGCCCATGCCCAACGCGCGCGTGCGAGGTGCGCTCGCGAGGACATTGCGTAACAACTTCACGCTGGATGGCCAGGAGTCTCCGAAGAGTGTATCTGTTCAGCTGGTCCTGTGCAAAAGCGATGGCCGCCGAGTCGGGCCGCGCGACGGGCCATTTCCCCAGCATCGGCGTCGGCAGCTCCATTCAGGAGCCGCTCAATCAACGTGAGACCGAGAGCGCTGACCTGGGAGCCTGTGGGGTGACTCTTGCTCCGCCTGAGATCGACTTCACCCTCTCGCGCATCAAGGAATCCCACAGGCGAGCCCAGAGGTCTAACACATCGGACTTGGCCAACGAGGCCCGCGGACGGCGAAAAGCTCGAACAACAGAGAAGTAATCGCTGAACACCAGGATACGGCCGTATGTATGCCGACACGCACACACACACGCACACACACACACACGCACACACACACGCACACGCGCGCGCGCGCACGCGCACGCGCACGCGCACGCGCACGCGCACACACACGCACACGCTCACGCACACGCACGCGCACACGCACACGCACACGCACACGCACACGCACACGCACACGCAC
>CAUYUJ010015027.1:33921-48921 GCA_963575745.1 Prorocentrum cordatum
ACACACACCCACACACCCACACCCCCACCCACACCCACACCCACACCCACACCCACACCCACACCCACACCCACACCCACACCCACACCCACACCCACGCACGCACGCACGCACGCACGCACGCACGCACGCACGCGCACACGCACACACACACACACGCACACGCACGCACGCACACACGCACACACGCACACACGCACACACGCACACACCCACCCACACACCCACGCACACACACACGCACGCACACACGCACGCACACGCACAGTAACCGTTCGGCTCAACCTGTTTCGCCGGGCGCGCTGGCTCGTGCCGGCCGCGCTCGCGCCCGGCCATGCCCGGTGCGTTCGCGCCGCTGGCGGGGCGTCGGGGCGCGGAGGAGGCGGCGCGCGGCGCCCTCCTCGCAGCCCGCGCCGCCTCGGGGCTCGCTGCTGGCCACTCCCTCGAGGGAGTGCGCCTTCTGCGAGCGGCCGAGGGCCTGCTGCGCGCTGCGGTGGCGGCCTTGCGCTGCCGCCCTGCCGCGCCCCCGCGAGCTGGCGCCGCGCCCCCTCCGAGGCGGCGGCGGCGCGGGCGTCGCGGTCGAGGTGCGGCCGAGGCGGACGTCGGGATGGACGTCGAGGCTCCCTCCGAGCCGCCCGCGGAGCACCCCCCGCCTGAGCCCGCCCTCGGGGCTCGGCGGCGGCGGCGCCGCGCGAAGCCTCCCCGTGGGGCTGGGGGGGAGGAGGGGCGAGGAGGTGGCGGTGGTGGAGGCGCCGGCGCGGCGGCGGTGGCGAACGGGGGAGGGCCCGACGCAGGGCTGCCGTGGGGCTCGGCGCCCGCGCCGATGCTTCCGCGGCGGAGGCGGTCGTGGTTGGCGGCGGCGAAGCAGCTGGAGCGGCGCGCATGGGCCTCGAGCCCGTGCTTGCACCTGCGGCAGCCGCCGCCGTGGACGGCGACGACGCGATGAGCGACCTGAACGATGAGTGGGCCGACGCGCCCCCCGCTCGGCTCGCCGGGCCGCCTCCGCAGCCTCTGAGCCCAGCCCCAACGGCGGTTTCAGCGCTGGCCGAGCAGCTGGCGGAGATCTTCGAGTCGCGCGAGAGCATGCTGTTGATGCTCCGTGATCGGTCTTCGAACCTGGCTGCTGACGAGCGGCGCTGGGCCCTCCTGGACGACGATGGCCTTCGGCGCGTCTTGCTCCAGGCGCTGGGGCTGCAGCGGCCCGCCGAGTCGGCGTCAGCCCCGCGGGGCGAGTCGGCGTGAAGCGCCCCTACGGGGAGAGCTCCTAAGGGGGAGCACGCGGCGGCGGCAGCTGGGCGCTCCTCGTCGCCGCGTTTTGCGTTGGTTATCCGTGCGATGCCATCGGGCTGCGTGGGGCGAATCGCATTCCCCACGGGCCCCCCTGGGGAGGCCCCCTGGGAAGGCCCCTGGGCGCTTCTGCGAGGGCAGAGCGTGCTGGGGTTTTCATAATATTCTAGAATATTATTGCTCTGGTGCTTTCTGGTCCTGCCCAGAGGCTCCAAAGCGGCCCATGTGGGCCCGTTGGCACAAGCCACGGTCAGTTGCTCATATGCTGCTGGACGTGCGCCCCTGAGGTCCCGACACACATGCACACATGTGCTAATAACTCAGCTCAGGGACTAGACTGCTCACCAGCAAGAGTCCCCGCGACGACACCATCAATATTTTCCAAAGTCGGGCTGAGCCTGACACAGGCCCGCCCAAAACGCCTTAGTCTGTCACCCTTAGCATGTTCACCGCCCGATCCGTCGATGCCCCAAACACCTCCTTGGCGGACAGGCAGCCCATCGAACGATCCCCAACCAATGACTTCTTCAGTCGCGATCGGGAGATGTCCAACCGACCTATCTCGACGCATTCGCCCGCGACGCCAGAGAGCAGGGCAAGCAACATCACGAGCTGCTTGCTCACGAAGTGGAGCAGTGCGCTCCACGACAGGATCTGGGATGGAATCGCTGCACCTGCAGCCCCAAAACCTATGAAAAGGGGGTCTCACCAACTTCACCACATCGGGGGCAACGGCCTTGGGACCCCGGTTAGTACCCCTCGTCATGGAGCCGCTGATCAGTCCAGTAGCCCCCCGGGACAATGTTCCAAAGCAGCGACTGACCTTCAAAATCAAGGTTCTTTGCTAAACGACTCAACTCCTGTTGGAGAACGGTGAAGTCATCCCCCGAAGCGATTTTATACCCATGGTAATGCTGCGCCGCCTGGCGCCAGACCACACTACTGCACGTGTCATTGATAGCACGTCGCAGAGTATACGGAAAATCATGGCCTCAGTGAAGAGGCCATTGCCAAAATTACCGCGCCACTGCGCAGGATACAGGGGACACCATTCCAATTCGAGCAAGACGGCAACCGTGGCACCGACCGGACCACGGACCTTTTTTTAAACCTGCTTCTTGGGAGTACTGATGTACTCTTGAAAACGGGCATGCCAAACCTGCGAAACCAATAACTTTTCCTTATCAGGGAGGGACTTCCAAAGATTCGCAAAGCCTGTTACTTGTTCACGCCGCAGTCGGAACATAGGGTCGTGCTGCTCGGCGCCATAGACACTCAGGATGGTAGTGGAACATGCACCAGCACGCCAACGACCAGAGCAGACAGCCGCCTGCCCACGTGCGCTTAGCACTTGGGCCCCAGAGAGACCAGCAAAATTGTGGCCCCAGGTGCCTACGGCGATCACTCCAGGTTTGTGCAGCTTAGACGATTTCTTAACCACGGACGTGAGATAGCGCACTCGCTTGCAACGTGCCGCAGCCTCCTGCCGTCGAACACGTACAATAGAAACGGTCCTCCTCTTCCCTGCCGTGGTAGCCGTTCCCAAGTCCCTCGTGACCTCCTCCATTAAGCCAGCAGCCTTCAAGTCGCCAGCCACGAGGCGGGCGAGAGGCCGACGGTTCGCGACAAGTTCGGCTGCTTCAACCGCACTGGCCGAGTTGTACAGCAGCAGCAACGACCTGACGCCTAACCTGATCGTCCGTTCCCTGGCGCACCTGGGATATATCATCAACATACGATCTCATACAACCTGGGAGGACTCCAATTCCTGCGGGTATGACCTGGGAGCAAAAGCCGCTACTCTCGAGCATCCTCGGGGCAACATGGGCAAGGGGCCCGAGATGCAACGGGTGGGTGGGTGGGTGGGTGGGGGGAGTTCAGACCAACGGCGAACTTCACAAGCCTGGACGTGACGACCGTATCGGAAAACTTCTTCAGACCCCGATGGGTCGCGACACTCGCGGCACCCGGGACATTCGCCACATCATGGTACAGCTCGCGACGCAGCGCAGCTTGGAGGGCGGAACTTCCTCTGATGGCGTCATCCCAGTGGTCGATGTGATCCCGGCTCCAGGTCGCCAGAAACCCCCCCTTCATCTTACAGTGCACGCGGTGCAGGGGCATTTGCACGCAGGACGCTCGTCAACTTTACTCTTGGGAAGCAGACAAATCATCCCAAGGAGGGTTCGGGCAGGCCACGTCATCTTAGCCTCGCGGTCGTTAAACAAACCCACAGCCATTTCGGCAGCGCCCTCGTCCGAATCCAAGAAATCACGCGGCCTCCAGCCTTCTACCCCGACCGCAGTGGTTTCAGAGAAGACCCTGGAGGCGAGGTGGAGGTCCCGCGGGGTGATTTCAGGAAGCCCAGGCGCGAAATCCAAGGGGCGCGAGCGGGGCTCATCCAACGCCCTATCCAGCTGTCGTATCTGGATCGGGCTGGCAGTCCCCCCCCCAGACCTTCGCACGATGGGCCATCATCTCCGGGGGAGCTGGGGGGCGCCCTGGGGTGCAAGAACAAAATCTAACCCCTCCTGCTCTTCACGCCTGAGCCAGGCATGAGCCTTGGAGGCGCCTCGAGGGAGCGCCCGCAACATCCAATCCTTGGTCGCCTTAGTTGCTGAGGCACGGGCGAGCTGCCAAGCCTAGGACAAGACCTCGATCTATCATGGCCTGAAAACGGTACAGATCAACCGAAGTCAGGTCCGCTAGCTGAGCCTGCCACTGTTGGGCGGCCTGATCAGCTGGGAGGCATTCACAATGCGGAAGAAGCCAGCATCCCAGAGCACACGGTCGGGCAGATAGTGGGAGAAGCATGCGTCCGTATCCCTTTCTCACCGCCACCTTCATCTCATGCACTTTCTGCGACGCGGTGGACCCAAAGGTAAGCAACGGTTGGGCAAAACAGCCACTGCGCGAGGCATGGTCAGTCAAGGTAGTGAGGCGAAAGTCAACAACATTTCCCCGACCTCGATAGTCCTCCTCCTCCTCCTCTTCTCCTAAGACCGACAACTTCATCCTCTCGTAAGGACGCGACCGCAACAGATACGACGACGTCAGGTCATCAGAGAGGTTGGCCTGGATATGGGGAAGTTGAGGTGGAGGGCCCGCGCGAGGTGGAGCCCAGTCGGCCAGCTCAGCCTGGAAATGGTATTCCCACGGCAGCACAGGTCCCTCATGACTGGGCAGCGGGAGAGGCCGAACACGCTTGGACATAGTCTGGGCCAGGGCTTCATGCGGGAGCCGTACCTCAATGCAGCAGTGCGTCTTAAAAAAGGGGAAGCGTGGTACTTGGACACTCGCAAGTACGGAGCCAAATAATCACAGGTAATCGCGTAGTCAATCATGGACCCACCTCCATTACTGCAAGTGAAAGAGACACCAGCTGGAGGTAGAGCTTTACCACGAACCATCTTCAAGAGGCCACAGACCTCCACTTGAGCTAGACTGATGTTGTAGTCCCCCATCAGGAACCAAGGTATGGTGGTAGTATTCACGAAAGACGCAATTCCTTTCATCTTGGTAATGTTCACGCCCGAGACCCCCAGATCAGCTACCATATATACAACCCCGACGGCCATCGCACAGGATTGGATTCGGAGCTCCAGGAACATCCAGCCATTGCCGGACCCTACATCCCTAAGTTGGCCAGCTTGGGCCAGAAAGCGCTTGAAAAGCAAGCTTTTGTGCGCCGCAGCTCCGACACCACCGTGGGCCCCTCCCCCAGGGGAGGGAGGGACCGGGAGGAAATGGGGGGCGCCACCCAGCGGTGGCCACATCACGCTTGGTCGACTTCAAATCGGCTGGGAGCTGTCGGTGTTCGGTGAGCAGGAAGGCGTCAGCCTTGATAAGCAACGGAGCAACGAAAGATTTGGTACGAGGGCTCCAACTAGTTATATTACAGAACAGAAGGCGAAACCCTGACTCACTAAATATGCGACGGCATCTCCGCGACCGCCGCCTTGAAAAGCTCCTTGATGCTGGCACCGACGTCCCGTTGCTCGCGACGGACTTTCTTCGCGGACCGAGAAGTGGCCTTCTCGAACATGAGGTTCTCCATCCGCGTCTGGTCGGCGTCAGCCAAGGCACCTTCCAATGAACGTTTGCGAAGGGCCGCCAACTCAGCAGCTGGATCTTGGGGGGCAAGGTCGCCAGGGTCGGATCCTGCGTCGCTCCCCACTTCAGATGGCACACCCTCAATGATCCGCCGTTGCATCTCAGCGAAGCAGGTCACCAGACCGTAGGGAAGACTGTTGTCCGAGCAGAGCTGGCGGATCTGGGCGTCATCCGTGGTGTTGGAACTCAGGCAGGTCGACGTCCATGCGGGCCCGCGGAGCAGCAGCAGCGGGCGCCGCGGGCGCCGCAGCGCCTGGGCCAGCGGCCGCCGCGGCGGGGGCCGCGCCTCCGCCAGGCTGGGCGGCCGCCGCTGCCTCCCGCGGGGCCTGGGCGGCGGCGGGCGCAGGGGCGGCGCGGGCAGCGCGGGCGGCCTCGGCGGCCTGCGCGGGGTCCTGCCGCTTCGCCAGCACCCAGGCATCCTGGGAGAAATGGCCCAGGGCGTCGTCGGCGTCCCGCTTCTGCTTCTCAGCCTCCTGGAAATCGAGCTCCGCCTGCTGGTGGTGTTCCCGAGCATCGCGCAGGGACTCCTCAAGCTTCGAAGCCTTTTAAGCACGATGGTGCACCTCCTGGGCGGCCAGGCGCACCGACTTAGCGCAATTCTCCACCTCCTTTGTGAGACGAGTGTGTTCCTGACGGGCAGCATCAGCATACTGAGCCGCGGTCCATTAATCAGGTTCACGCGGAGGAGGAGGAACCACTCCACCAAGAACATTTTGTAGGTCAGGGCGTGCAGCGAGCAAGACTGCAGCTGCTGCACGAAGTTTAGGATCATCAGCGGGTCCCCCTTGTCCGTTCCCACCAGCTTAACCTCCAGCAGGTTGACCACCTTCTCCTGGATCTTGTCCGACATCAGCGAGATACATGCCTCCGCACAGAGAGCAGCGCCAATTCCCATTGTACTTGAAGTCCCAGCGGCGGCAGGAAGGGCATACGTCATATTCTTGATCACCGCCACGGTCACGAAGAGGAGGAGGAGGATGAGGATGAGGAGGAGGATGAGGAGGAGGAGGAGGAGGAGGAGGAGGAGGAGGAGAAAGATGAGGAGGATGAGGCCCGCCCTCCCGTGCCAATGCCAGCCGTTCCACGCCACCTTGCGGGGCCCACCCCCAGGCCACAGGGAGGCGCCGCCCTCTGCCAGGCTCCCCCTGCTGGAGCGCAGCAGCACAGGGAGCCTGACGCCGTCGCACCCACACCGCATGCCGTATGCAGGCGGTGCCATTCTGCGCCCAGGCAGCGCCGCTTCGCCGCGGAGGCGGGGCATGTGAAAACCGCTCGGCCTGACAGCTGTTAACATCACCACTGCAAGCGCGAGAGCCATGACATAGCCACCATCGTGAAAGCTATGAATGCACGCATGCATGTATGTATGTATGCATGCATGTAGGTATATATGTATGCATGTATGCATGCATGCATGTATGTATGAATGCATGCATGTATGCATATGTATATATATATATATATATATATATATGTCTATATGTATGCATTCATGTGCGCATGTAGGTATCTATGCATGTATGTATGTAGGTATGTGTGTGTATGTATGTATGTATGCATGCATGCATGCATGCATGCATGCATGCATGTATGTATGTATGTATGTATGTATGTATGTATGTATGTACATGTGTGTATACATTTATGCATGTATGTGTATTTAGGTGTATTCATGTGTATGTATGTGCATGTATGTACATTTATGTGTATGTATGTGTATGTATGTGTATGTGTACGCATGTACGTGTGTGTATTTATGTATGTATGTATGCAGGTATGTATGTATGTATGTATGCATGTGATGCATGTCTGTATGTATGCATGCATGTATGCATGTACATATATGTATGTATGTATGCATGCATGTATGCATGTATGCACCTATGCATGCATGCATGCATGTATGTATGTATGTATGTCTGTCTGCCTGTCTGTCTGCCTGTATGTATGTAAGCATGCATGGATGTATGTACGTATCTATGTATGTGTGTGCATGTGTGTGTATGTATATACGTATGTATGCATGTATGCATGCATGCATGCATGCATCTGTGTATGTATGCATGTGTGTATGTATGTATGTATTTATGTAGGTAGGTAAGTAGGTAGGTAGGTAGGTCGGTAGGTAGGTAGGTAGGTAGGTAGGTAGGTATGCATGTATGCATGTATGTATGTATGTGTGTGTGTGTGTATGTCTGTGTGTATGTATGCGTTTGTTTGTATGTATGTATGTATGTATGCATGCATGCATGCATGCATGTCTGTCTGTCTGTCTGTCTGTCTGTCTGTCTGTCTGTCTGTATGTATGCATGCATGCATGCATGCATGCATGCATGCATGCATGTATGTATGTATGTATGTATGTTCCTCTTCCTATATTTTTGCAAGCCCGCGCGGGGGGAAAACCCGTCACCCCCCCCCCCATGAAAACAGACTACTCCTGGGATCTGGGGCTTTGGGACCCTTCGGACGGGCCTCGAAGCGGCCCCCCGGGCCTCGCAGGGCGTTTTGCCAAGCCTTCGCAGCACACCTAGGGTGATCAGGGGGGTCATCGGAGACGTCCTGGAGAACCCTAAGACAGCACAAGAGCGCTCCAAGAAGCCGTCATACCCCGAAAGATCGCTCCAAGACGTACCAAGAGGCCTCCAAGAGCACCCCCAAGAAGGCCCTAAGAGGGACAAATTATTGATTTAATGTAGGTTTTTGGTGAATTTGGGGTTCTCCTCTTTTCGGCTTCCCGACGCTCCAAGACAGCGGTCTTCTGGGCGTCCGAAGTCGCCTGGGAGGCTCCCAAATCGCCTCACAGCCATCCGAAAGGGCTTCCAGGCAGTCCAAGAGAGCCCCAAAACGGCACACCAGGGGTCCAAAATGGCCCTAAGAGAGCCCCATGGCGGCCAAAGATGGCCCCAAGACACCCTCCGAAGCATTCCAAATCGTGACCGGGGCGTTCAGGGAGTCCGCGGTTAGAGGCAGGTTGGCCTTAGGAAGCCCCAGAGGCCCCCAGAACACGCCCAGGAGGCCTCCAGAAGGCTTTAAGAAAGCTTGAGAACTTTGGTGAGGCTCCCAGAGGCTCTCCAAGGAGGAGCCTCCGCAAAAAGAGCTGAGGAGGATGGGGAGAATGCCCAGGGTATGGCGAGAATGAGGAACAATAAACATGGATGAAGGATAACGAACAACATTATTGTAACGGCGATGCCAGAAAAGGCAGCAAGGAGTTATCGTTAAAGTGTCCGCTTGATCTTCCTGCCTTTTCCGCCTGCATAGCAATCTTCAAGGACCAAGGTGCTTGGCGCGAAGCGCCACTGCAGTCTTGTGTATGTATGTATGTATGTATGTATGTATGTATGTATGTATGTATGTATGTATGTATGTATGTGTGTATGCATGCATGTATGTATGTATGTATGTATGTATATATATATATATATATATATATCGATCCGTTTCCCGCCGTTGCCAGCTCAGACGGGCTCACCAGAGGCGCGCGCGGCAGCGTGGTGCGCCCAGCGCGGTGCGTGGCGCGCGCGAGGGGCCTTTTTGCAGACTTGAGGGGTCATGGAGACCGACGACCTCGACAATCTCATCGCCGACTCCCTCGGCGGATCGAGCGACGAGACTCCGCACATGCAACAGTTCTGGTCAGGCCCCTCCTGGGCCCAGGGATCGGTATGCCTCCCTGGCCAAGTCAGGAAGGCTCGTGCACCGACCCTGGGTTCATGGTGAGCTTGGCCAGCGTCGGTGCGTGCGCACAGTCCTCGTCCTTCCAGGCGGAGTGCAATCCGCGCTTGATGGCGAGAGGAAGGCGGACAGACCATCGGGGGGCGGCGCGGGCTGGGCCGGGGAGGCGGTGAAAGAGATGCAGCAGGGTGGCATGCGCATGCCGAGGCCTTACAGCCCCGTACCTCTCTCTCTCTCACGATGACCAGGCTGCCCGTGGAGCTAGGTAGAAAAACATCTTTCTACCAATTCGTACTTTTTCCGAGCGCCCCGGAACATCGGTAGTGAGTGTGCAGGATGGTTCCAGGGTGAAGCTTACCGCTGATGGCATGGTCGATCCAATGACGGTCGAAATCTAAATCGCTTTGCCCACGTTGATCGTCGACCACGCGGTCGGCGTGGATTCGTGATAAGACTGCCCGATCGGTTGAGTGAGGGTTGTGCGATCTGAGTCTGACATGTCCAGTGATTTGTAGGCGATCTGACATTACTGGCGTCCCCCCTGCGTGCCAGACGAGGCTCTGTAAGAAAGGCGCCCTTGGGTGACAGGGCCTGCTTCGCCCTCTTTAGGCTCCAGGCGGCTCTGCCTGAATGCAGACCCTCAGGGTGATTCCCCCTCTCACGCTAACCTCTTCTTCATGTAGCTTTCTTTGTGGACAGCGCCTGGCTCGAGGTGACTGTTGGTAGCGCGGTCCATCAGATAAGGTCTGACGGGGAGGTGCAGCCCAACGAGGAGTTCTTCTCGAACCTCGTCCAGACTTTTCAGGACGAGTCTTTCCAGAAGGCTATGACAGGCTTGCTACAGGGCATGGACACTAGCGGGGTCGAGGAGGGCGCCTCTGCCAAGGAGCGTGTCCAGAAATCCGTGCCATGCAACTTGGGGTATCCCCCAAAGGAAAGGAGTTTTAGGCACACGCATAGAGCGATCAGTGGATCCCAATCAGTGTGCTATGGCACTCTGGACGTGTGTTATATGTGGTGCAGCATATGTGGTGCAGACTATGGGGTTCAACTCACCCTGCCGAATGATAATAATAACACGAATGATCATACCTATACGACCACCCTTCGGGTGATAAGGAGGTTCGGGGGGGGGGAGGAACCAACGTCTCACTCGATCGGTCTCACTATCGATCTCACTATCGAACTCAGTATCGGTCTCGCTCGATCGATCTCCCTCGATCGATCTCACAATCGATCTCATTCGATCTATCTCACAATTGATCTGACTATTGATTTCACAATCGATCTCACAATCGATCTCACAATCGATATCACATTCGGTCTCACTATCGATCCCACTATCGATATCACCGCTCTCACAATCGACGTCGTCATCATCATCATCGACATCACCATTAACATCATCATCGTCATAATCATCATCATCAGCATCATCATCATCATCATCATCAACGTCGTCATCATCATCATCACAATCATCATCACCATCATGGCCATCATCACCATCAGCATCGCACAATCGATCTCACATTCGGTCTCACTATCGGATTGTAATCATCGGGACACCATCATCATCGACATCATCATCATCACCATCATCAACATCATCATCAACATCATCGTCATCGGGACACCATCATCATCAACATCATCAAAGTCTTCATCATCATCACCACCATCATCATCACCATGATCACCATCATCACCATCATCACCATCATCATCTCACAATCGATCTGACTATCGATCTCACAATCGATCTCACTATCGATCTCACATTCGGTCTCACATTCGGTCTCACTATCGATATCACAATCGATCTCACAATCGACGTCATCATCATCATCATCATCATCATCATCATCATCATCAACATCAACATCAACATCAACATCATCATCATCATCATCATCATCATCATCATCATCATCATCATCATCATCATCATCATCATCATCATCATCATTATCATCGCCATCATCATCATCGCCATCATCAACATCATCATCATCATCATCATCATCACCATCATCATCATCATCACCATCATCACCATCATCATCATAATCATCCACATCATCATCGGGACACCGACGGGACACCGACGGGACACCGGCGGGACACCAGCGGGACACCGCGCGCCACCGGCCGCCCGGAAGAGACACATTTGGTCCGGCCGCGCCTCAGCCACAGGGACACCGACGGGACACCAGCGGGACACCGGCGGGACACCGCGCGCCACCGGCCGCCCGGAAGAGAATCATTTGGTCCGGCCGCGCCTCAGCCACAGGAGACTTTCCTCTCGCCCGCCCACGCAGCTTCGCCTCGCCCGCGCGCACGGCACGCACGAACACGAAACCGAAATCGATTTCCCGGTAGGGGGGCTCTCCGTTCCACTTCGATCTCACCCCCTCACCTCCGACTAATAAGAAGAAGTGGCCAACTCCGTCGAGAATTCCGCGTGTGCGGTGTTTCGTTTCTTGCCAAGGGCTTTCTCGCACCAGTGCCTCCCAGCACTCGACCAGGGGATCGACTACATAATTGATTTGGCCGACTTTTTTTCCTGTCGACGCTACGGAATACACGTAGTATGTCCCGTGGATCTGCGGAGCATGGTATGTGCCTCTCGTCGACTCAACGGAAGAATCAATTTTGGGGCAAACCAGCTCTGTTAGCCGATACCCTACCCGAAGTACGCCAGAGGCTACTGATAGGACGCCTGGACATGGGAGTCCATGTTCCACTTCGCCAGCGCTCGATGAGGCGACAGCAGGGCGCAGCAGCGTTCTGCGCCCCCCGGGGTCGCAGATCTGGCGCATCTCGGCGCGCTCCTCCTGCACGCCGCCCGCAGCATCCCCGGGGCGGCAGAAATCGGCCGATGTCTCGGCTGGCGCTCGTGTATGTGTGTGTGTGTGTGGATTCGCGTCAGCGCTCTCCCTCCTCCCCCTGCCCGCGGCCGCCTTCTCCCCCCTTTTCCTATCCTTGCTGCCGGGGAATTCGCGATGCTGTCGGCTCGGCTTGCCCAAGCGCGCGTGCGGACTGTCTCTGCCGCGCTGCGACATTTCAAAAGTGTGTGTGTAGGTGTGTGTGTGTGTGTGTGTGTGACACTGTGTGTGACACTGTGTGTGTATGTGTGTGTGTGTCTAGTGTGTGTGTGTGTGTGTGTCTAGTGTGTGTGTGTGTGTGTCTAGCGTGTGTGTGTGTGTTCGTCGCTTTCGGCTGACTTCGCCTCGTCGCCGCCCGCGAGCCCCCGACCGCCAAGCAAGTGTGTGTGTGTGTCCGCCGGAGCAGTCACCCTCATCTCAGCCGCCAGCGCAAAAAGTGTGTGTGTGTGTGTTTGCGCATGCGAGTTAGTTTTTGGTTGATATCTTGTTCATGCAGGACTCCGGGGCGCCAGGGGCTGCGGACGGCGGTGCCGCGGCGTCCCTGTCCGGGGATGCAGGTTCGGAGGACTTCCTGCAGAAGTTCGTGAAGAACTTCGACGATGCGGTGGGCTCGGACAACAACTTCGGAAAGCAGCTAACCACTTTGATGACGTCCATGCTATCCAGCGACCTCATCTGCCAGCCTCTTCAGCAGATCGTCGACGGCATGGAGCCCTGGCTCAAGTCTCAGAAGGGCCTTTCTGCCACGGAGAGGTCCAACTACGAGGCGCAGGTTAGAACGCTGAAGCATATCCTGGTCATATACAAGGAAAGCCCAGACCCGCTCCCGGCAGACAAGAGGGATGAGGTGCAGAGGCTGCTTACAGAGCTGCAAGACTACGGGCAGCCACCAGACGAGGTGATGAAGCAGATTGCTCCAGCCGACGCCGACGAGGGTGGCGAGAATTTTGAGGACTTCATGAAGACGATGGGCCTCGATCAGAACTTGGGGGCTTCAGAGAAGGATCTCCTCAAAAAGCTTGCTGAGGATCCTGACGAGCTCACAAAGGTCATGAAAGATATGGCCGACGGGTTGGGGAACGACGAGGCGTGCAAGCAGCAGTAGTGTAGCGTTCTTGATGGGCCGATGTGATGCTTGCGCTGGGCCGGTTGCGTGCGCGTCACCACGCATTCCTTCACTCAGTACTCCCCCTCCCTTCCGCCCTCCTTTGTCTTCCCTCCTTCGCTCCCTGTGCCCCTCCATCGCCCCCTCCATCTTCCACTCCCTCTCCGTCCATATGCCTGCTTCTTTTTTTGTCCCTCCTCCTGCCATCCATCACTCCTTCCCTCCTTCCTCTCCCGTCTCCCTCCGTCTTTCGTTCCCTCCTTCATTCTATATCAGGTCTGCTGCGTCAAGTTCCGCTACCGTGTTAGCTCATTGCACTGCGTGACGAAACGAAGCTTCCGCCGCCAAAGGCCGTCACCTGTGACACCTCTCGTGTCCTCCTCTTGAGGTGCCTCATGGGGCTCGTTTGGGTCGTCTTGGGGGTGCCTTTATCTCCTGTGGGGCAGTGTTTGGGGTGGGTCCCTTGGAGCCCTCTTGGGCCATCTTGGGGCCCTCTTGGACCGTCTCGGGGCTCTCTTGGCCGTCCGGCAGGTTTCTTGGATAAGTTGTAGGGTCGTCTCGGGTTCGTCGTGGGCCGCCTTCAGATTGGCTTAGGCCGTACGGGGTCCTCCGGAGGCCTTCTTGGGCCAGCTTTGGGCTCCCTTGGGGCCGTCCTGGGCCGCTTAGGGCTGCTCTTTGGTCTTCCAGTGGGTCTTGTTGGGCCGTCGAAGAGAGCAAATGGGCCGACCTTGACCGCAGAGCGTGGAAATCGAATAACATGGAATGCTTGTCGTACATCTGTATATTTTGTTCCCGATGGCTTCCTGGAGAGCGTCTTCGGGGCGTCAGGGGGCCTCTTGGAGGCCTCTTGGGATATTTTCGGCGTGAGAGCTGTCGGGTGCTTGTTGAGGCATTGTTAGGCTATCTTGGCAGCCTTGGGGGCCTTCCCCTGCTTCCATGGAAGCCTCGGAAAGACTGGAGGGCGCCAGAGAAGCTTCAGGCTTTCCAGGAGGGTCCGGGAGGGGGGGATGTGCGCGACTGGGTGTGGCAAGACGAGGGGGCGCCCTTAGAAGGTGTCCATCCAGAGGTAACAGTCTCCCTGTATCGTGTCCGAGAAGGGTTGCGACCGTCTTAGCCATGTTATGGGATGTCGCAGGCCTTCCTTGGACCGAGGAGGAGGAGGAGGAGGAGGAGGAGGAGGAGGAGGAGGAGGAGGAGGAGGAGGAGGAGGAGGAGGAGGAGGAGGAGGAGGCAGAGGAGGAGGAGGAGGAGGCAGAGGAGGGAGGAGGAGGAGGTGGAGGAGGAGGACGAGGATGAGGGGGAGGAGGAGGAGGGGGAGGAGGAGGAGCAGGAAGGGCGGAGTTTGTTCCTCGCCGAGAGAAGCGGGGGCGGGGGGAGCAACAGTCCACCCTGGCTGGGAGGAAGCAGGGGTGTGTCTGGAGCAGTGGTGCTGCTGCAAGGCGAGATCTCAGCCGATCGGGTCTCTGGGCAGCTGGGTCGGCCCACCACCCGTCCGTGGAAACTGCGCAGATTCAGGGCCTGCTCGCTTGGGGGAGCTTCCGCTACAGTGGAGACCCATTGCCAAGAAGCACTCTGCTTGCCTCCAGGGTACCCTGGGTTTCGATGGTTTTGCTGTGGAAGGCGTGACGTTCCCACACCAAAAACCCATGGACGTCCTGGGGTCTCAGGGTTGGGTTTCTTGTAGAAGGTTTCATATGGACTGGCCTCCTCTGTATCCTGGCGTTGCACTTCAGTGGTGCCGCCCCGCACCCGCACATGCCGCATTCCTCAGGAGAAGGCAGCTCCCGTGGCCAAACCTGGCAGGACGGGCTTGCTCAGGACTGGGGAAGGGCTCTGCCCTCGAAGGCAAATCCTCACCATATGCGTGTCCTATCCTTCTCTTTTGAGTGGGGTGGGGCCGGGGGGCAGGGCTCAGGGTTTAGGGTCTTG
>CAUYUJ010015027.1:56421-81421 GCA_963575745.1 Prorocentrum cordatum
GTAGTAGTGGTGGTAGTGGTAGTAGTAGTAGTAGTAGTAGTAGTAGTAGTCGTAGTAGTAGTAGTAGTAGTAGTAGTAGTAGTAGTAGTAGTAGTAGTAGTAGTAGTAGTAGTAGTAGTAGTAGTAGTCGTAGTCGTAGTAGTATAGTAGTAGTAGTAGTAGTAGTAGTAGTCGTAGTAGTAGTAGTAGTAGTAGTAGTAGTAGTAGTAGTAGTAGTAGTAGTAGTAGTAGTAGTAGTAGTAGTAGTAGTAGTAGTAGTAGTAGTAGTAGTAGTAGTAGTAGTAGTAGTAGTCGTAGTAGTAGTAGTAGTAGTAGTAGTAGTAGTAGTAGTAGTAGTAGTAGTAGTAGTAGTAGTTAGTAGTAGTAGTAGTAGTAGTAGTAGTAGTAGTAGTAGTAGTAGTAGTAGTAGTAGTAGTAGTAGTAGTAGTAGTAGTAGTAGCTGGCGTCGTCGATAGCCACGGAGGACGAGGGTCTCACGGAAAGCTCTCTGCACTGCTCATCTCCAGTCCCTTCCGTGGTCATCGTTGCCGTCGTCATCGTAGATGCGCCAGCGGGAGGTGCGCCTTGTCTGAACTCGCGCGGGAAGTTAGTTCGACCTGACATCGGGGAACGCGGTTTGGAGACGGCGAATGTCGAGATGTGCCAGCGGTGGGTGCGCCTCGTCTGAACTCGCGCGGAAAATAAACTCGACCTGACACAGGGGAACGCGAGTGGTAAGATAGGGGTCTGGAGACGGATAATATCGAAATGCTCCAGTGGGAGGCGCGCCTTTTCTGAACTCGCGCTGAACGTAAATTCGACCTGACATAGGGGAACCCGAGTGTGGAGATGGGGTCTGGAACCGGATAATGCCGAGATGCGATAGCTCGTCGCTTAACGCGCTTCCCGTTCAGGCCAAGAAGGGTGGCCCAAAATGGCCATTCCGCTTGGGACAGCCTCGCTAACTGGAGATAGTTGAAGACTTATTTTAGGGCGCTTTATGTTAAAATGAAGCTCTCGCTACAGACAAGCTCTCGCTGCAGACAACCTCGAAACATAGAGATCTTAATGTCTCTTGCGACATTCGCCGATCTCCAAAAATGGGCGTTCCGCCTGAGACATCATCGAAACAAGTAGATGGCCGAAAGAGCTGTGCTTAGACCTCTTATTTTAAAGATGTAGCTCTCGCCCGAGGCATCCTCGAACAATTCTCAAAAATGAGGAATTTTTTAAATCCGCACAGGGTTTTCTACCATTTCGCTTAAAGTATGCGTTTCGCTCGGTCGTCGTCGTGAACATCGTCGTCGTTGCCAGCATCATCGTCATCGTCGGTGTCGTCGTCCTCTTCCTCGTCATTGTCGTCGTCGTCACTGTCGCCGTCATCGTGACCGTCGTCGTAATCATCGCCGTCGTCGTCGCCGTCGTCGTCATCGTCGTCGTCATTGTAGACGCGCCAGCGGGAGGCGCGCCTCGTCTGAACTCGCGCGGCAAGTAAACTCGACCTGACACAGTGGAACGCGGTCCGGAGACGGCAAATGCCGAGATTGCCAGCGGGAGGTGCGCCTCGTCTGAACTCGCGCGGAAATTACACTCGACCTGACACAGGGGAACGCGAGTGGTAAGATAGGGGGTCTGGAGACGGATAGTGCCAAGATGCGCCAGTAGGAGGCGCGCCTTTTCTGAATTCGTGCGGGACCTAAACTCGGTCTGACATAGGGGAACTCGAGTGGGGAGATGGGATCCGGAGACGGATAATGCCGAGATGCGATAGCATTGTATCGTGATGATGTTGCACGTTCTTGCAAAGCTCGTCGCTTTCACGCGCTCGCCGTTCATGTCAAGAAAGATTGCACGGGGCCATTCGTTATCGGTTCCCCTAAAACAGCGATTTCGCTTGAGACATCCTCGCAATCATGCGATCTTCGCGACATCGCGTTTAACAACAACAACAAGCGTTTCGCTAGAGACATCGTCGAAAAGCTGATCACCGCAAAAGTTACCAGCTTGTAAAAAATTGCGTTTCGCCTGAGACATCCTAGCCAAAATGAGGTGTCGACGGAGGTGTATTACTACCTCTTATGTTGAACATTGCGCTTTCGCTAGGGACGTCCTCAGTAAATGAGCGGCAGCACGGCGGACCAGAAAACAATTACGCTACCGAGGGACCCCACATACTTATGTTACGGCTGGAGTGATGATAGCTGAAGTGAAGAATGTGAAAATGATGTTGGTGGCCGTTGCCCCGCCGATACCGTTGGTGACGCCACTCAAGAGGAGAGGTGGAAGAGGAGAAGCGCCGCGCCAGCCACACTTTGCGAGCCCGGTGACCTGGACGACCAGCGCGCATAGCTGCCGCGGTGAGGGACCACCCCCTGCACACCCCGTCTGGCGTCGAGAAGGCGCCACGCTTGCTATGCCCTGGACGACCGTCGTGCATAGTGGCCGCGGTGAGGGACCAACCCCTGCGCACCCTCCATGGTGTCGAGAAAGTGCCACGCCTGCTATGCCCTGGACGACCGGCGCGCATAGCGGCCGTGGTGAGGGACCACTCCCTGCGCACCCCGTCTGGCGTCGAGAAAATGCCACGCCTGCTATGCCCTGGACGACCGTCGTGCATTGCGGCCGCGCTCAGGGACCACCTCCTGCGCAGCCCCGATGGTGTCGAGAAAATGCAACTCCTGCCACGCTTCACGAATCCGAAACGGATGGGGAGACCACCCCCAGCGCACCCCCTGAGATGTCGAGGAAGTGCCAAGCCTGCCACGCTTTGCGAACCCGAAACGGATAAGGACCACCCCCTGCGCACCCCCTCTGGTGTCGAGAAAGTGCCACGCCTGCTACCTGGACGACCGGCGCGTATAGCAGCCGCGCTCAGGGACCACCCCCTGCGCACCCCCTATGGTGTCGAGAAAGTGCCACGCCTGCTATGCCAGGACGACCGGCGCGTATACGCGCTGCTATGCCTGGACGACCGGCGCGTATAGAGACCGCAGCGAGAGACCACCCCCTGCGCACCCCCTATGGTGTCGAGAAAGTGCCACGCCTGCTATGCCTGGACGACCGGCGCGTATAGAGACCGCAGCGAGAGACCACCCCCTGCGCACCCCCTATGGTGTCGAGAAAGTGCCACGCCTGCTATGCCTGGACGACCGGCGCGTATAGAGACCGCAGCGAGAGACCACCCCCTGCGCACCCCCTATGGTGTCGAGAAAGTGCCACGCCTGCTATGCCTGGACGACCGGCGCGTATAGAGACCGCAGCGAGAGACCACCCCCTGCGCACCCCCTATGGTGTCGAGAAAGTGCCACGCCTGCTATGCCAGGACGACCGCGTATAGAGACCGCAGCGAGAGACCACCCCTGCGCACCCCCTATGGTGTCGAGAAAATGCCACGCCTGCTATGCTGGACGACCGCGTATACCGCACCACCCCCTGCGCACCCCCTATGGTGTCGAGAAAGTGCCCGCTGCTATGCCTGGCGCGTATAGAGACCGCAGCGAGAGACCACCCCCTGCGCACCCCCTATGGTGTCGAGAAAGTGCCACGCCTGCTATGCCTGGACGACCGGCGCGTATAGAGACCGCAGCGAGAGACCACCCCCTGCGCACCCCCTATGGTGTCGAGAAAGTGCCACGCCTGCTATGCCTGGACGACCGGCGCGCATAGAGACCGCAGCGAGAGACCACCCCCTGCGCACCCCTATGGTGTCGAGAAAGTGCCACGCCTGCTATGCCTGGACGACCCGCGTATAGACCGCAGCTGACCACCCCCTGCGCACCCCCTATGGTGTCGAGAAAGTGCCACGCCTGCTATGCCTGGACGACCGGCGCGTATAGAGACCGCAGCGAGAGACCACCCCCTGCGCACCCCCTATGGTGTCGAGAAAGTGCCACGCCTGCTATGCCTGGACGACCGGCGCGTATAGAGACCGCAGCGAGAGACCACCCCCTGCGCACCCCTATGGTGTCGAGAAAGTGCCACGCCTGCTATGCCTGGACGACCGGCGCGTATAGAGACCGCAGCGAGAGACCACCCCCTGCGCACCCCCTATGGTGTCGAGAAAGTGCCACGCCTGCTATGCCAGGACGACTGGGGCCACGCCTGCTATAGCAGGACGACTGGGGCGTATAGAGACCGCAGCGAGAGACCACCCCCTGCGCACCCCCTATGGTGTCGAGAAAGTGCCACGCCTGCTATGCCAGGACTGGTGTCGTCTTGTGTGTGCGAGTGTGTGCATGCGTGCGGCTGTATGTAGGCGCGTGTCGCCGAGACGTGCTGTGCTGTGCTCTGCTGAGCTGTGCTGTGCTGTCCTATGCTGTGCTGCGGTCTGCTGTGCTGTGCTGCGTTGTGCTGAGGAGGAGGAGGAGGAGGAGGAGGAGGAGGAGGAGGAGGAGGAGGAGGAGGAGGAGGAGGAGGAGGGGAGGAGGGCGGGTGTGGGGGAGACGCGGGCGCGGCGCGGCAGGGAAGAAATCCAGAACCCCACGAAGCATGTGGGGAAAAACACTGCATAACATCGGCATGTCGCGGGGGACATCCTCAACAACATGAGATGTTCTCAACATCGTCTTGACAGCGTTCTGGAAGTGCTTCAAGATGAAGAAATGAGAGCCCAAACAGGACCTCAATGTGGCTTTAAGAGCGCCCTGATGACGGCCGAACATGACGATTTTGCTAGGGACATCCTCAACACATGAAAACATCCAGCAGTATCGTCATCAAAACTGCTGTTCGAACATTGTCTTGGGATCGCTCTTGAAAAGGCTTCCAGACGGCCCAAGCCAGGCTTCTAATAGTGACGATTTCGCTAGGGATATCCTCAGACAAGAGATGTGTGTGTGTGTGTGACATCGCATTGGCATCGTTTTTGATGGCATCGAACTGCACCGCACGAGCCCCAAACGAGCCCCAATCTGACCCCAATAATGCCCTCGAGATTCCTCAGCATGCGCATTTCGCTCGACACGTCCTACAGACATGCGCTGCACGCAACACCGTCTTTCACAAAAACAAGCGCCTCGCCTGATCCATCCGCCAGGGTACTTAAATCGTGCTGGGGGAGGGCTAGAGTGCTGCTAGTCACAGGAATCGAGTTCGAGACATCAGGCGCGTCCGTTCGTCGAACCGAGAGCTCCGAACTCGGTCTGCTGCTCGAACGAGATGAAACCGCAGAACTGAGCTTCTCGCCTGGGACATCGTCAGAACGTGGGCAGGGCCACAGCAGCCCCAACGCGCAGAAGCACGGCAGAACGCGCCAGAGCACGGCAGGGCAGAGCCCACAGGAGCATCGCAGAACCCAAAGATCACATCGGAGCACGGCAGAGCGCACGGGAGCACAGCTGAGCACACATGAGCACGGCAGAACACACAGGAGCACGAGGAGCACGGCAGAACACACAGAATCCACATTCGCACGGCAGAACATAGAGGAGCACGGCAGAACACGCTGGTGCATGGCAGAACACGCAGAACACACAGGAACACGGCAGAACATTCAGGAGCACGGCGGAACACACAAGAGCACGGCAAAGCACAGGAACATGAGCACGGCAGAGCACTGCAAAATAAGCAGGAGCGCGGCACAACACGTAGGAACATGGCAGAGCACACAGGAGCACGGCAGAACACACAAAACACACAGGAGCACGGCAGAACAAGCAGGAGCGCGGCAGAACACACAGGAGCACGGCAGTACATACAGGAACACGGCAGGACACACAGGTGCACGGCATAATTGGCGGCAGAACACGCAGGAGCACGGCAGAACACATAAAAGCAATCCGTAGCCATTTTGGCTCAAGCCAGCTCGGTTCAAGCTTGCTTGGGCGAGGGATGGTCACGGGAGGGGACCCTCTGCGGTTCCCCCGCTCGCGGCGCGAGCGAGGCGAGGCGGCGCGGCGCGCCCGAGCGGCTGCTGATGCGGCCGTGCGGCGTGCCCTGGAGGCCGCTGGCGAGGCCCAGGCCCGCCTGCGCGCGGTGGAGGCGGCCGTCGACTTGCTCGTCGGCGTGCCTGGGCTGGCGGATCGGGTCCAGGCGGTAATCCCGGCACTGGCTGCGCTTGTGCGGGGGGAGGAGCCGACCTGGTTGGAGCGGCTACGGCGCAACGTGGCGCTCCATGCCGAGGCCGACGGGGTGCTGTCGATCGCCTCCGCTTCGGCAGCACCCCTCAGGAAGGCCCAGAAGGGTCAACGCCTGGGGTCGCAGTAGAAGGGTGCCCGCAGTGTGGGCGACCACGGCGTTTGTGTCTCTCGGCTTGGTGGCCTGAACCTCGATGTGGAGATCTGCGTGGCCGAGCCGCTGCCGGAGCTCATGGGCGGCCTGCCGTTGCGGAGGCGCACGCCACTGAGATCTTCGGCCGAGCCATACTGTTTGCACGTCTTCGAGGGCATGCGGTGTACTTGTGGCGCAGTGGTGTTTTCTTCCTGCTCCGTTGCCGCCGCCCTCAGGGCGCAGAAGGTCCCTGGAGGTACTGCAGGCTGTGCGCCGCTGCCTCCCGTCTTGGGACATGCTCGTGCAGAGCTGGGTGCTGGCGGTCGTGCCAGCGTGGACGGTATGGCTGATGCCAGCGATGCTGACTCTTCGAGGCCGTCTGCGCGTGGGCCCGTCGAGTTTGCCGACGTCGTCGTGCCGCACCTGGACGGGTGCAGCGTCGTCGGCGACGACATCGTGGAGGAGCCTGTGGGAGGTTCGGCCATCGAGCACGCCGTCGGCGGGGAGCCCCTGGTCGCGGACTCCGTCGGCTGCGCCGCGGGCGATGGCCACTCGGGCTCGGAGTGCGGGTTCGTTTCGTTCCTGGACGACTTCTCGGTGGCGGCGGTGGCGTGTGCGGCCCAGGGGCCGAAGTCGGGAGTTGAGTCACTTCTGGACTGGGCCGCGGCCCGCGCCCTCGGCTTCCGCCTCGGCAGTGCAGTTTGTCCAGATGCCGAGGAGCGTGTGCGGCTCCTCGATGGTCTTTTGGTCCGTGCGCGTTGCACGACGCGGCCCAAGAGTAGTGCGGGAGGCGGGCAGTTGCATTATGTATGTAGATCTGTTCTCGCCTTGCGGTGCGGCCGCGGTGGAGGCCCAGTGCGGCCCCCGCGGGGAGAGGCGGCCCTAGGCGGCCCCCCTCTCGGGAGGGCGTGTCTCGGGTGGCGCTCAGTGCCCCTGGAGGCCCCTCGGTCCCTTTTCCTTCCTTTCTTGCCTTGAAGGCCCCGTCTTTAACTTTAACTTTAGCACATAAGAGCACGGCCGAACACCCAGGATAGCGAGGAGCACGGCAGAACACATAGAGTACATAGGAGAGCGGCAGCGCACAGGAACATGGCAGAACGCACAGGATCGCTGCATATCACACAAAACACACAGGAACACATCAGAACAAGCAGCAGCGCGGCAGAACACACAGGGGCACGGGAGAACCCACAGGAGCAAGGCAGAACACATAGGAGCACGGCAGGGCAGGACCATGGCAGGAGACACATGAGCACGGCAGAACACACAGGAGCACGGCAGAACACGCAGGAGCAAGGCCGCGATGGCGCCTGCGGGCCGCCGTGATCAACAGAGAACGAAATGGTGCTGCAAGTGGTGTACAGGGCGGGGCGGGATGCCTTTCGTCAACTTCGCAGACAAGCTGGCCTGTCACTCTTGCGGCATCGCCAAAGCCGCGGCTTTCCTGGGGGGGCCCGAAGCGCGAGGAGCCGACCCAGCCTCTCGCCCAACGCGAGCGCCGTGGGCTGACAAGGGTGGGAAGGCAGGTGGCGCCGACAAGCCGATGGACAAACAGCTGCTGGCAATGCGCAAGCAAGTGGAGCAGTTGCAGCGAGAGCTGCGACAGGCCAAGCAGAAGCCCCTGGCAGCGGCCGTTGAAGATGCGGAGATGGTGGAAGCCGACGTGGTCACCGCAACGAAAGCCAGGATCGCTGAGCTGGGCGGCCACGTCGAGCACTTGGGCAAAACGAAGCCCATGCCAGCTGCCATCGAGAAGCTCGTCTCAGAGCACGAGGCAGATAGGGGGAAGCTCCGCGGAGAGCTGTTCGACGCCAAGCCAGCGCCCATCAAGTTCAATGCGCTGTCGAAGAAGATGGCCCAGCTGGGAGCTGCCACCGCGAAGATGCAGAAGGAGGTCGAGGAGGGCGAGGCCGAGATCGCAGCGGCGAGGGCTCAACTCGTGGCGGTCACGGCTGAGAGCGCGCAGATTTGCAGCGGCGTGCCTGGCCCTGTTGAGCAGCCTCCTGGAGCAGATGATGGTGGCGGTGGGCGCTGGTCGCTTGCAGCGATGGCTGAGGTCATGCAGGGCGTGCGGCTCCCCGCGCAGCTGCGGGAGAAGTTCCAGCAGGTGTTGGAAGAGGTCCACGCTGCTGCGCCGCAGCCCTTGCCCAGCCAGGTGTCATCGCCAGCCGGCAGGGCCCCCGATGGCGGCGGCGCTGCGGCGGGTGGCCCCCGAGCCGCGGCAGAGCATGCCGACGAGGAGGAGCTCGCCAACGCCACAGAGGAGGAACTCCTGGCGTACCTCGGCTCGTTGGGGTTGGGCCAGCTGGCTGGTGGCTCTGATGATGATGATGCAGATATGCGCGATGCGGTCAAGCGCGTCATCCAGGCGCCTTCTTGGCAGGAAGTCAAGCGACGCCGACGAGCACCGCGGGGGGGCGAAGGTGGCGCTGCTGGACGCTAAGATGATGATGACGATGATGATGATGATGATGATGATGATGATGCCACCTGGCAAGACGGTATACGAGGCTTGTGGTTGCGACCCGATGTCAGGCGAAGCCCGCGGCAGTGGGGTGGTCGATGCCCTCGCTCAACACGGAGCCCTTGGCGGCGTGGGCGATGGCTGCGACGCCCGCCACGTCGCCCGCCCAGCGAGTCCGAGCTTGGCCTGCGCTCCAGACCATGGCGCAGCCCAAGTTTGCGAGGCCCACGGCGGTCGGGTGGTCGATGCCCTCGCACATGCTGATCCTCTCCGCGGCTTGGGTAGTGCCTGCGGCGCTCGCCATGACGCCTGCCCAGTAAGTCCGAGCGAGGCCTGCGATCCTGGGCACGACGCAGCCCTCGCCAGCGAGGCCCACGGTGGTGGGGTGGTCCATGCCCTCGCACATGCTGATCCTCTCCGCGGCTTGGGTAATGCTTGCGACGCTCGCCGCGTCGTCTGCCCAGTAAGTCCGAGCGAGGCCTGCGATCCTGGGCGTGGGGTGGTCGATGCCCTCGCTCAGGTTGATCGCGAAGGCGGCGTGGGATGGTGCTGCGGTGCTCACGCCATCGCCCTCCCAGTAAGTCCGAGCGAAGCCTGCGTGCCAGACCAGGACGCAGCCCAAGTTTGCGAGGCCCACGGCGGTGGGATGGTCGATGCCCATCGCACATGCTGTTCCTCTCAGCGGCTTGGGTAGTGCCTGCGACACTCGCCACGTCGACTGCCTAGTAAGTCCGAGCGAGGCCTGCGATCCTGGGCACGACGCAGCCCTCGCCAGCGAGGCCCACGGTGGTCGGGTTGTCGATGCCCTCGCACAGGCTGATCCTTTCCGCGGCTTGGGTAGTGCCTGCGACGCTCGTCACGTCACCTGCCCAGTAAGTCCGAGCGAGGCCTGCGATCCTGGGCACGACGCAGCCCTCGCCAGCGAGGCCCACGGCGGTCGGGTTGTCGATGCCCTCGCACAGGCTGGTCCTTTCCGCGGCTGGGGTAGTGCCTGCGACGCTGGCCGCGTCGTCTGCCCAGTAAGTCCGGGCGAGGCCTGCGATCCTGGGCACGACGCAGCCCTCGCCAGCGAGGCCCACGGTGGTGGGGTGGTCCATGCCCTCGCACATGCTGATCCTCTCCGCGGCTGGTAGTGCTTGCGACGATCGCCGCGTCGCCTGCCCAGTCAGTCCGAGCGAGGCCTGCGATCCTGGGCACGGCGCAGCCCTCGCCAGCGAGGCCCGCGGCGGTGGGTGGTCGATGCCCTCGCTCAGGTTGATCGCGAGGGCGGCGTGTGATGGTGCTGCGATGCTCGCGCCATCGCCCTCCCAGTAAGTCCGAGCGAGGCCTGCGTGCCAGACCAGGACGCAGCCCTTGCTGGCAAGGCCCGCAGCGGTGGGGTGGTCGAAGCCCTTGCACATGATGTCCCTGCAGGCGGTCTTGGCTGGAGCAGCGACGCTCGCCGCGTCGCCCGCCTTGTAAGCCCGACGCTGGAGACCCTCGAGCGGCCGTTAACTGATGAGTCTTCTGATGACAAGGGGGTGGCCACCACAACTTTGGATGCAGAGCTTGATCCCTTTGACGTGCTAGAGGAAGAGGGGCTGCCCTTCCAGGGGGAGTCCAAGATTCCAGTGCAGGGACAACCGCTGCCTGATCAGGCCCAGCACGAGCCTGCGGGATGGCGAGCGGATTGGAATGACACGACAGTCGAGGCACTGGACGTTTCGGATCGTGATGGGCTTCAGGTGGTCACAGCCAACGCCATTTCACTCGGCGCACTGATGAAGTACCTCACCACGGCAACTGCCGAGGTGGTACTGGCGCAGGAGACCCTTGCCAGCGAAGTCAAGATTCCTGAAGTAAAAGCTGATGCGCTAGACCTTCGCTGGAGAGGACAATGGCTGGAAGCCCCCCCAACGCCTGGCGGCGGCGCGGATGGAGGGGTACTTGTGTGTGCATGCAGAGAGGAGGTGGAAATGGATTCCATGTTGTGGCCACATCAGCCATTGTGCTTTTTCTCGCCACGAGGGCGAATGCAGCAACGGCGCCGCGTGTTGAAAATGCCCAGGGCTTTCCCGCGAGAAGCCCGCCCTGGATGCGCGCGCTTCCCTGTCGACTGTTGTTCAGATACACATTCGGTGCATGAGGCGTGCAGCGTGCAGCAACTGGTGGCAGCGTGGGGCGTGGCACTTGTCAATGCGGAGCAGGAGTTAGCTAACCGACGCGACTTGGTGGGCAGGTCGCGCCAAGCACGCTGCGGACGAGCAGGGGCCCCTGAGTTGGTCACTGAGCAGGTGGCGTGGCGGCCTGCTCGGCGGCGGGCCAGACGCGGCCAGCAAGCCGCAGCCTGGGCTGCCGCTGCAGTCTGGGCGCAGCATCTGCGAGGCGTCGGGGCAGCGCTGGTGAAGCACGTCACCGGCTTGCAGCAGTGCGGCACCGAGCGCCGCGCCTCTCGCGTGCTCCGCCGACTGGCTCACCAGTTCCAGGGGCTGAGCAAGTGCATGCAGCGAGTGGGGCGCAGCCAGCAGGTGCTCCAAAACCTGTCGGCTGAGGCGCGCGCCTTTTTCACTGCTGGCTTGGACTGCCTCCTGCGTGAACAGTTCGAGGTGATGCTAACGCGGGTCCAGGGCCATCGCGAGCTGCTGGGCCGAGCTGCAGAGGCCAATGCGCACGGAGCCTGGCAGGAGTGGGCGCGAGCAGCCTTCGCGGGAGGCGCAGGCCAGGCTCATCGTTTCATGAGGCCCAAGGTGCAGGTGGTTTTGCCACTGACCAGAGGCTCCTGCCAGCCAGCCGAGCTTGCCGATGCTGAACTACAGCAGTCGGCATGCATCTGGTCACATCATGGGCTGGCACCAGCGGAGCTACCTTCAGGTGCGGAGCACTGGCCTGAGCTGGAGCCGATCACGGTGGCACAGCTACGTCAGGTGCTGGTTACCTTCCCGCGCAACTTAGCGGTCGGCCAATCTGGGATACATCCGCGCCAATTACAGCACATATCGTGGTTGGGAAACGCGTGGGCCGACTTTTTCGCTTCTGTCTCGTTGCATGTAGTCATTTTTAGCCCGACTTTCGGTGGAGGCGTCGAAGGGGGGCTCGCAGAGGCTGCAAGCCGTGCGAAATTTGTGGCCCGGGCAGGCTCCCAGGTGTTGAGCTCCAAGCGGTGGTCGCCGCAGGAGGAGGGGCCCCGTTTGCCTCGCCATCCCACGCTGCCGCCTGCTCTTTCCCTCAACCAGCATGACTTTGTCGCGGACAAACATGGCCTGCGCTCCAGGCTATGCAGTCGAGTGGTGTGTTCAGTCCGCGCGATCAGAGGTCTCTGGAGCAGGCCTTGTAAGGCCACGGCGCTCTCACAAGTGCGAGCTAAGGTCATCCTTGAGAGCGTTAGCAGCCCCGCGCCGAGCGCTGCCGAGCCTAGGTTCGGAGTTGGCCTTGCGATGGCGGTAGCGCTGGCAGCTTCGCGGCAGCGCGAGGATTCGCCTGGGCCGAGGCCGCCCGCCAGCAACAGCCGCTCGCCCAGACGGCAGACTGGCCCTGCTGGCCAAGCCGGTATGGAGGAGAACGGAGGGTCGTCGTCGCTTTTGTCGTCGTCCTGGCGGGGGGTTCGGAGGAACGGAGCCGCGAGATGGCCGCTCGACTGCTGCAGGTGGCCTCCCGACCCTTGACAGAAAGCGAAGGCCCGAACCAGCGGGGGCAGGCCAACCACGCTTCTTTTGCTTCAGAGGGAGTTTTAGCGAGCACTGCCAGCGCTAGTGTGCAAGAGGCCCCCTCGACAAGCTTCGAGCCAGCCCCCCCCCCCCGAGAGCGCAGAAGCGCGCGGCCAAGCCTGTGAATATCACGGCCAGCGCTAGTGATGCAGGCGTCTCGGCTGACAGCACGCCAGTGCACCAAGCTTGTGGAGCCCCCACCTGCCGAGGCCAGTGCCAGGCCAGAGGTGGGTGAGCCCTTGGGGCGCCAATTGCTTCTGCGAGCACCGCTTGCAGTTTGCAGGAGATGTGGGGCGTGCGCTCGAAAGAAAGGCAAGTTGTTGGGCGAAGAATGCAAGGGCGATTTGCCCCCCCGTGCATCTTCGGAAATCCCAGGCAGACCAGATGCGATCGCGGCGCCGTGATAGGTTTGTTGAGGGGCGGCGCCCCTTGACAGGACTGCCTCTGGCTTAGGTGCTGGTAGCACCGCGAGTGTAGCTGATCTTTCTGTCGAGCTATCGTTCGATAGTTGAGCCTTGCTGGCACTGGGATCGTGCGATCCACCTTGCCCGCGATGCCTGCGAGCTGCTGCAGCTCGGTATTCCTGGTGCGCGAGCTTGCTGGGCCTCTGGATGGGTGTTCTTGGAGGCCCTTTGGTCCAAGGCGGTGTTCGTTTCACTCGTGATTCGGACGCCGTCCCTCGTTGGCCGACGCACAAAACATCCATTCACACAACAGCGCCCACAGGCGCACGCACACAGGCACACGCACACAGACACGCGCACACGCACACGCACACGCACACGCACACGCACACACAGACACATACACACACGCACACACACACACACGCACACACAGAGAGGCAACATACGCAGACCGCAGGAGCACGGCAGAACGGCACGGCTTAACATAGCAGTGCCGCAGACCACCACGCACGGACACACATGCACATATTCCACGCACGCGCGCGCACGCGCAAACGCACGCACGCCCCGCGACATATCTGCGCGGCAAACCAACAAAAGAGCATACTTCATATAGCTATACGACCACCCTTCGGGTGATAAGGAGGTCGTGTGGGGGGGAAGACACTGGGAAACCAACATCTGACTCACTCGATCTCACTATCGATCTCAGTCAACGGGACATCACGGGACACCACGAGACACTGCGGGCCACCACATCGATCTCACTATCGATCCCACTATCGATTTCACTCAATGGGCCACCACGGGACACCACGGGCCACCACGGGACACCACGGGACACCGTGGGACACCTCTCGATCTCACTATCGGTTTCACTATCGATCTCATTATCGATCTCACTCAACGGGACACCATAGGACACCACGGGACACTTCGGGACACCACATCGATCTCACTATCGATCTCATTATCGATCTTACTATCGATCTCACTCTTTGGGACACCGCGGGACACCACGGGACATCTGTCGATCTCACTATCGATCGCATTATCAATTTCAATTATTGGGACACCACGGGACACCTCGGGGCACCACATCGATCTCAGTATCGATCTCATTATCGATTTCACTATCGATCTCACTCAACGGGACACCACGGGACACTAACGGACTCTTGTCGATCTCAGTATCGATCTCAGTATCGATTTCAATATCGATCGCATTCAACGGGACACCACGGGACACCAAGGGACACCAGCGGGACACTGGCGGGGCACCGCGCGGCATTGGCCGCCAGAGGAGAAACATTTGGTCCGGCCGCGGCCCAGCCACAGGAAGATTTCGGGACACCCGCGGGACACCGGCGGGACACCGCGCGGCACCGGCCGCCGGCGGAGTTACATTTGGTCCGGCCGCGGCCCAGCCACAAGAGGATTTCTTCTCGCCCGCCCATGCAGCTTAGCCCGAAATCGATTTCCCGGTAGGGGGGGTCTCCGTTTCACGTCGGACTTACCCCCCAACCTTCGACCTAGTGGACAACCGCGACGCTTCCCGTTCTTGTCCGGTCAGGTTTCGCCTTCGCTTGCTGCCAGCGCTGGTCGCTGTTTGGGGCTACCGCTTGGGCGTCATCTTTTTCGGGTCGACTTGAGACGTGATGTGAAGATTTCAACGTTCTTCTCGTCGTCGTCGTCGTCGCTACGCCGCCGCTGTCACCGCCACCGCTTTGGTCGTCGTCGCCCTAGCACTGCAGTTCTGTTACAATCGTGTGGGCCTCAGGAGCTCTTGCTCACCGTCGTCTGTGCGGAGGAGATTCGGATGCATGGGGGCGAGGGTGGAGGGAAGCGGACGGCCGCAGAAGGCGTTTTTTCACAACTACCGTGCCTGGCAATGGCCATCCTGGGCCGTAGGATGATGCATGGGCCCTCCTGGCATCGGCCAGGAGGGCTCGTACACCATGCCAGGGCCCACGATGGCCCTGGCCAGTCGTGGTGCTTGGTGGTGCGTAGGCGCCTTCCGCGTAAGGCGTAAGAGCAGACCCTTGCTTCGGCGCCTTACCAGGCCCGCCCCTGTGCTGGGCGCCGCCGCCGCCGCCGACGTCGCCGTCGTCGCGGCCGCCGCCGCCGCCGCCGCCGCTTCCGCCGTCTCCGCCGCCGCCGCCGACGCCGAAGTCGACGTCGTCGACGCCGCCATCGCCGCCGCCGCCGCCCTCAGACGGCGCCTCCCGGCAGACCTCCGGCTCGGCACCCTCGCTCCGTCCATGCCCGGGCCTGCCCTCGCCGACCGGGGCTGCGCGCCACTCGCGGGCGACGCGCCGCACCGCGGGCGGCTCGCGGGAGATGACGGGCCGTCAGCGGCCGCGCCGCCCGCCGCGGGGGAAGGCCGCCCGAGCTGCAAGGGCAGGAGCAGCCGTCAGGGCAAGGGCAAGGGCAAGGGCAGGGGCAGGGGCAAGGGCAAGGGCAGGGGCAGGGGCAGGGGCAGGGGCAGGAGCGGCAAGCTGCAAGGGCAAGGGCAGGTTCACCGCCAGGGGAGGCCGTGTCCGCCGTGGAGCGGTGCTCCGGGACCTCGGGGGCCACGACCAGGAGTGCGCCAGGGGCGAGGGAAACGGGTCCCGAGGGTTTTCGCTGTCTTCGGGCCCTCGGGGCCCTCCACGGGCCCCGGGAGGGTCAGAAAACGACTCGTGCGCGTGCGTGCGTGCGTGCGTTGGTGGGTGGAAATGGCGGTGGGTGTGCGTGCGGCGGGGCGGGGCGTGGTGCGGCGCGGTGGTGGCGGGCGGATGGGCGCGCGAGAAAGAGGCCCGCGCTGGGGCGAGAACGCCATCCTGAACGACGGAGGCAAAACACCGATCCGAAAATGAGGCCCACGCTGCAGCGGGAGCACGATTCGGAACGATTCGGGAGCAGAAATGAGGCCGGCGCCTCAGCGAGAGCAGCATTTCGAAAAAAAACGCAGGCGAAAACCCAACTCCCAGGAATCCTGTGTGTAAAAAAACAGTACGCGGGGGGGGGGGTCTACTTCCTGGACGCCATCAGAGGAAGAGGGAGAGTAGTATTCATATTGATTAATTGTGGAAGGCCCCGGCACCATCGCGACTCGATCCAGCACGGGACGCCCTGGGGCCTTGCTTCCCCTGAGAGCCTCGGGCGCTGTCGTTCCTTCTGTCCGCACAGGGCGTGCTCGCCCGGCCTCTGGCCCAGGGGGCCATCTCAGCTCGGTCCGTCTCGGGTGAGGTCGGGCATGCCCTCCTGCAGGCGAGGACAAAACAAAGTAGCCAAGACATGTTTCAAACATGGTCAACAACAAACTCGAGAAGCCGTCCCCAGATCACGTCTGGACTTTTTCGGCATCTTCCTCCTGTGCAGGGACAGGCCCGACTTAAAGCTCGTGGGAATGCTGCAGAGAAATGCGGGCTGGGGCGCTGGTCGTTGGTTCGCGGTGCTGTATTCTGCTCCGCAGCGTCGGGTCACAGGGCATGCCGTGGCCCTACCGTGGCCCCATCGGCTTATGATGTTCCAACCTACTTTCGCCTTGACTGCCAGAAAGAAATCCGAGCAACAAGAAAGTGCCGAAACTTGAAGGTTTTCACGTGTCGGGCCCTGGGAGGCGATACTCGTTCGACACTGTTTCGATACTTGTCGCTCGGAATTCTCTATGGGATGTGGTACTTAAGTACGATGGGAGCAGCATGTCCATCGGCGCTTCCCCGGGGGTGCGTCGCCCTGGGGGGACGCGTTTGGCCCTGGCGATCCTGGGCGGACTAGGGAGGACGGGGCGCCGTTGGGGGTGGTGGTGGCGAGGGAAGGTGCATGTTTCGATCTCCTGCGCGTGCTCTTCGCAGGACGAGCCAAGATACTCTTCGTTGTCCTTGCTGGGAAAAGATGCATCTCTTGTGCCCTCAAGGGGCCCGAAAGGGGCCTCTTTGGGGCCCATGAGGTGAACGCGAGGTGAGCCCTCCCACCCCATTCACATATCGACCCCCCATTCGTTCACGCCCGACTCCGTACCCTCGATCCTCGAAGCCTCGAGCCTCGAGTCCTCGATCCTCGAAGCCTCGATGCTCGAAGCCTCGATCCTCGAAGCCTCGATCCTCGAAGCCTCGATGCTCGAAGCCTCGCTCCTCGAAGCCTCGATCCTCGAAGCCTCGATCCGCGAAGCCTCGCTCCTCGAAGCCTCGCTTCTCGAAGCCTCGCTCCTCGAAGCCTCGCTCATCGAAGCCTCGATCCTCGAGGCCTCCATCCTCGAGTCCTCGCTCCTCGAAGCCTCGCTCCTCGAAGCCTCGATCCTTGTAGCCTCGCTCCTCGAAGCCTCGATCCTCGAAGCCTCGATGCTCGAAGCCTCGCTCCTCGAAGCCTCGATCCTCGAAGCCTCGCTTCTCGAAGCCTCTATCCTCCTCGAAGCCTCGATCCTCGACGCCTCGCTCCTCGAAGCCTCGCTCCTCGAAGCCTCGCTCCTCGAGGCCTCGATCCTCGAATGTCTCGATCCTCGAGGCCTCGATCCTCGAATGTCTCGATCCTCGAGGCCTCGATCCTCAAGGCCTCGATCCTCGAAGCCTCGAAGCCTCGAAGCCTCGCTCCTCGAAGCCTCGCTTCTCGAAGCCTCGCTCTTCGAAGCCTCGCTCCTCGCCTCGAAGCCTCGATCCTCGAAGCCTGCATTCTCGAAGCCTCGATCCTCGATGCCTCGATCCTCGAGGCCTCGATCCTCGAGGCCTCGATGCTCGATGCCTCGATCTTCGAAGCCTCGATCCGCCTCGATCCTCGAAGCCTCGATCCGCCTCGATCCTCGAAGCCTCGCTCCTCGAAGCATCGAAGCCTCGAAGCCTCGCTCCTCGAAGCCTAGATCCTTGAAGCCTCGAAGCCTCGAAGCCTCGCTTCTCGAATGCCTCGCTCCTCGAAGCCTCGCTCCTCGAAGCCTCGAAGCCTCGAAGCCTCGAAGCCTCGAAGCCTGGAAGCCTCGATCCTCGAGCCTCGATCCTCGAAGCCTCGATGCTCGAAGCCTCGATCCTCGAAGCCTCGATCCTCGAAGCCTCGATGCTCGAAGCCTCGCTCCTCGAAGCCTCGATCCTCGAAGCCTCGCTTCTCGAATGCCTCGCTCCTCGAAGCCTCGCTCCTCGAAGCCTCGAAGCCTCGAAGCCTCGAAGCCTCGAAGCCTGGAAGCCTCGATCCTCGAGCCTCGATCCTCGAAGCCTCGATGCTCGAAGCCTCGATCCTCGAAGCCTCGATCCTCGAAGCCTCGATGCTCGAAGCCTCGCTCCTCGAAGCCTCGATCCTCGAAGCCTCGCTTCTCGAATGCCTCGCTCCTCGAAGCCTCGCTCCTCGAAGCCTCGAAGCCTCGAAGCCTCGAAGCCTCGAAGCCTGGAAGCCTCGAATCCTCGCAGCCTCGAAGGCGTGGGGCCCTCCGCGCCGCTGGTGGCTGGCAGCGTGGGACTGCGGCAGCCCTTGGGCGCCTCAGGGGCGTGCTGCGGGCGCCGCTGGGGGCGGTGCTCTAGGCCTCCTGGATGGGGTCGAAGTAGATTTCAGTCGGGCCTGTCCCTCTACAGGGGGGCTATTCAAAAATAGTCTAACAATAGTATGGGGACTATTTTTTGAGTATTTCTTTTCCGTTTTGGAGTGTTTTCTTGTATTTTTCATTTTTCGTCGAAAAATCCCCCTGTAGGGGGGCACGCCGGAGGGGTCGGAGTAGATGGGGTCGGAGGATCGCGCCGCATCGCCGATGCAGCGCCGATATGGCTTGATGCGGCGCCCGATTTTCTCCACGCCGACGTCGCCGATGCATCGCCGACGTCGCCGATGCATCGCCGGTGCATCGCCGATACATCGCCGATGCATCGCCGACGTATCGGCGATGCGGCGCGATCCCTCGACCCCATCTACTCCGATCCCGTCTAGGAGGCCTCTAGGTGCGGCGTGCTGCGGGGGTGGCCGCAGGCGGTGCGGCTGACCATGCTCGGCCAGTACTTCCAGGGGCCCAGGCCCAGACATCGGGCGCCTCGAAGAAGGCGAGACAGAGGTCTCTCGCAGTCTTTGGCCCCTCGGGGCCCTCGCCAGCCCTCGGGGCCGTCAGAGAACGGCTCGGGATGAACGGTCGGGAGGTCGGGGGCCCGCGTCTCAAACAAGTGGAGACGTCGGATGTCTGGGGGATCAGGAGGGGGAAAAACACGCAGACACAATGAATCGTCGATCCCCGGGAAAATAGATATATGTGGAAATATGGGAGTGGGGGGATCCAGAAATATGGGAAGTGGTGTGTCTATTTATTTGTGAGTCCCAGGGCCCCTTCACAGAAGATCAGTGCACTGCCTCCGCGGACGACCAGCGGCGACGGCCGACGACGGCCGACGGTGGGCGACGACGGACGACGACGGGCGACGGACGTTGGACGACGAGCGACGGACGACGGTGACGACGGATGACGGACGACAGCGACGATGGACGACGGACGACAGCGACGACCGACAGTCTTTCCTCTCGGCAACATCGTCGGCGATGCTCGGGCGATGCTGCACCGTAGGCAATTTGACCCGAAGAGCCCCCCGGGGGCGAAACGTGTGAATGGATACAGTCAGGGGCTGCCTGACCTCAGAACTTGATGATTAGCTTGCTAAGCTTGCCCACCTCCGTGCGTCTGGCAAGCCACTGCAGAGTCCACTCGCACCACAATCTGCGAGTTCGTCAGCCTGGTCGTTGAGGAACACTCCCGTGTGAGATTCCACCTGCTGCCACCTTCAGGCACTGACCTTCGCCGCCCAAGGGGCGAAATGCGTAGCCTCTTTCTCTTTTCGCTTGAGCCTCGATCCAAAACAAGTCAGAGGAGGAGGAGAAGACACCGATACCTTGGAGCAGGAGGCATGGGGGTCTGAGGTGGTCCAGCGCTGGTGCCAGCCAGCAGGAAGGGGAGGCAGGTTCGAGGTTCAGGGTTCGGGGTGTTTTTTTGCCCGTTTCGGCCTCCAGGGGCAGTTTTTGGGCCCTTGGAGCGTCAAAAACGGATCCGGGATGAAAATCTGCACCAGGTGGGCCCTGGTAGGAATGCGGGGACCGATTTTTGAGCTGGTTTGCCTTCATCCCCCCCTCCAGATTTTCTGGGGCCGCCTCCAACTACCGCTACTTGTCCTGGAGAGCTCTCGTAGCCACGGCTGGATTTTCTTCGGAATTGTGGGCAGAACGTGCCTCCTGCAGTGGTATGTGCCAGCACTTCCAGGGGCCCTGAAAATCCGCACTTCTTGAGGTGAGCAAAAATATGGCGGACGGATTTTTCAGGTTTCGGCCTCCGGGGGCCCTTGCTGGGCCCAGGGACCAGACCTTCAACGGAACGACTCAGGATGAACAGCCAGTCCCATGGGAACAGACCCAGATTCCCCGGGGTCCACGCTGTGAACAAAAGCACGGCGTCGGAGTTCTGCGAAGGTGCAGCAGGCGCATCTCGGCGCGTCGGGTGGAGGAGTCGGCCTGCCCTCAGTGGCCCCTCGGAGGGCGCTTGGCCCCTCAGAGGGCGCTTCTGCCCGCGGGCCCCCGTGGGGCTCGCAGGAGTCCCAAGGTACCTCGGAGATGTGTCGTGAGTGTGCCACTCGATTGTTTGCGGGCAGGGTTGCTGGTCGTGTGTGCCGAAGCACGTGCTGTAGGGCAGGGCCGCGCTTCGTTCGCGCGGCGGCGACCCCAGCGGTCGCGTTCGAGGCGGAGGGCCGGCATGGGCTCGGAACAGCGGCCGACGTCGAGCGCCCGAGTCCCTATATCCGAAAGAGCGTTTTCTACCGCTGCTGGCGGAAAACCGGGGGGGGTCACTACCGGTTCGAACCCCTCCCCCCCCCCCCCCTTCTGGAAAACCGGGGGGGTCACTACCGGTTCGAACCCCTCCCCCCCCCCCCAGCTCATCATGAAAAGGGGGGGGGGTCACTACCGGTTCGCCCCCCCCCCCCCTTTCCCCCTCGAAAACCGAGTGGGGGTGCGGACAGTGGTGGGGACGGTGTTGGTGGGGACAGTGGTGAGGGGACAGCGGGACAGTGGTGGGGACAGTGGGGGGACAGTGGGACAGTGGTGGGGACGGTAGTGGTGGGGACAGTGGTGGGGACAATGGTGGGAACAGGGGGGACAGTGGACAGTGGTGGGAACGGTGGTGGTGGGGACAGTGGTGTGGGGACAGTGGGAATGAGGTGGAAACACTGGGACAGTGGAGGGTACAATGGTGGTGGGGACACTGGTAAAGGCGGTGGCGAGGACGGCGGTGGGACAATGGGACAGAGGTACAGTGGGGACAGTGGTGGGGACAGTGGGGACAGTGGTGGGAACAGTGGGACAGCTCAGTGGGACAGCGGAGGAGTCAGTGGGACAGTGGGGACAGTGGGGATAGGCAGTGGTTGGGTCCGTGGAGACAGTGGGGAGAGTGGAACCGTGGTGGGAACAGTTGTGGGAACAGTGGGGACAGTGCGACAGTGGTGGGGGCACTGGTGGGGACAATAGGGACGGTGGTGGAACCAGTGGGGACAGTGGTGGTGAGGACAGTGGTGCTGGGAACAACAGTGGGGGATGTGATGCGAGCGGTGGTAGGGACCGGGAGTCGTTTGCTGGCGGTGCGTGGGGGGGGGGGGGGTCGAACCGGTAGTGACCCCCCTCCGGTTTTCGGGGGGGGGGGGAACCGGTAGTGACCCCCGGTTTTCCGGATCCCGGGGTTTTCGGAAAGGGGGGGGGGAGGGGTTAGGGGAGGGGGGGTTTTGCGGGAGGGAGGGGGGGGGGGCGGGGGAGGGGTTCCAGCAGGGGGGGGGGATTTTCGGAGGGGGGAGACCCCCGGGTTCCGGAGGAAAAGGTTGGCAATTTTCCACAGTAAAGCGGCGGTGGATCACGCTCTCTCCTATATCCAGGGTCGGTCCGTGGAGGCCCGGTCCGCGGGGAGCCGTGTCCACCACTGTTCCGTGGAGGCCCCCTGTCCGTGGGGGGTCGACCTGTGTAGGCCCGCTCTCAGCGCGGTGGGCATGGGCGAGGACTGCTCAATAAACATCGACATAAACATAAGCGTGCACATAATTATAAGCATAAACATTAAGCATATGCGTAGACATATACACAAACATAAACAGTCACATACACATACACATGCACATACACATACACATAGACATAGGCATAAACATAAACATAAACATAAACATAAGGGAAACGAACCATAACATAAACATAAAGACTCGGAGGTTTGCGTGGATTTCTTGGAGCCGCGCTGGGACCCCTGGCGGTGCCTCCGGCGACGCCCCTGGCGCGCTCCGCGCGCCAGGGAGGGGGGTCCAGCGCGGATCCGAGAAATCCGCGCGGGTCTCTGAGTTTTTATGTTTACGTCACTCTTCGTGCCCCTAATAATGCAGGGCTGGGCTTGTCGCTCAAAGGTAGGGGCCGAGGGGGAGTGCGGGATTCCCCTCCGACAAGAGCAGTCCGCCGGGCCGTTCGTCGGCACAGCATCCCTGGGCCGGGGTGGAGAAGCAGGCGGAGGAGGAGGGATGAGCGGGAGGCAGAAGGTCCATTGGATCGGAGCACAGTTCTTTCTGGGCCCCTGTCCTCTACACGACCTTCACCTCCATTACGCTGGGTGCCCTGTTCGATGCGTACCTGCTGATCCTTGGTGGCTCCAACACGTTCGTGGGGGAGGTCGAGTCCATCGGAGGCCTCACCGCCCTGGCCGTAGCAGTGCCGATCGGCTGGGCGTGCGACCGCTTCCACAAGCCGGTGGCGGGCCCAGTCAAAGCCGCGCAGGCGAAGGGCTCCTCTTGCCCCCGCCTCCGCCGGCGTTCCGGGGGTTGGAGGAGCTGGGTCGAGGCGGGTGCGCGAAGGTGGAGGAGGAGGAGGAGGAGGAGGAGGAGGAGGAGGAGGAGGAGGAGGAGGAGGAGGAGGAGGAGGAGGAGGAGGAGGAGGAGGAGGAGGAGGAGGAGGAGGGAGGGAGGAGGAGGAGGGGAGGAGGAGGAGGAGGAGGAGGTGGAAAGCCTGCGCCCGCCCGATGTAGAAGAGGGGAGGTGGAGCCGCTGGCGGGCCTCCCCTCGCCCTCGCCCTCGCTCGAGCCCCAGCACTCCCGTGCTCTGGAGGCATCCTCTCGAAGGGGGCTGTGCGCTCGTGAAAGGAGCTTCTGCGGGGTTGCTGGGCTCGACTCGTCTCGCTCGCTCGCGCCTCGCACGTTTTGTGCTGCACTCGGCTCGCGCGCAGGCGCCCTGCTCCGAGGGTCGAGATTCCCTTCGCGCAGCGTGGGGCATGTGATGTTGCCAGACTCTCGTTCCGTCTTCTGCCACGGTGCGGCCAGCAAGCCGAATATTTCCTCCGGCCACACCGGAGCTGTGCGTGCTGGTGGAGGCACTGGCGGGTGGAGGAGGAGGAGGAGGAGGAGGAGGAGGAGGAGGAGGAGGAGGAGGAGGAGGAGGAGGAGGAGGAGGAGGAGGAGGATGAGGAGGGCGTGAGAGACCCTTTTCGCCCCTTGGGATGGGATCAGTTAGCGGGCCCGCGCGGCACGTGTCGAGAGGCGGTCGCTGATGGTGCGGTGGCGGGGAGGCATGGGCGCGTGCCGAAAACCCTTGTGGACCTCCACAAGGTTGGTCCAGACCCCTCAGGGAGGGAGGGAGGGTCCTCCTCCTCCTCCTGCTCCTCCTCTCTTTCCCCTCCTCCTCGTCGTCGTCGTCCTCCTCCTCCTTCATATTGCTCCTGCTGCTCCTCCTCCCCCTCCTCCTTCTGGCCGGGCGCAGTCAACACGCTGACATAAGAACCACGTTTCGGAGAACAAATAGGGAACAAACAATGACATGAGCATTACAAGTCGGAGGTCCGCACGGATTCCTCGGATCGGCGCTGGGGCCCCCTGGCGGCGCCTCCCGCGACGCCCCTGGCGCGCTCTGCGCGCCAGGGAGGGGGGGGCCCAGCGCAGATCCGGGAGATCTGCGCGGACCTCCAAGTTTTTTTACGTTTACGTCATGGTTTGTTCCCCGGACATTTTTCCGTGGACCAAACAGAAAGCAAGCAATGACGTAAGCATAACAACCCAGAGGTCTGCGCAAATTTCTCGAGTCTGCGCTGGACGCTTGGGGCTCTGGATGGGCTGTGGTTCTCGGGCGGTTTTCCTGCGGTCGAGGTCGGGGCACATACACTCGTGGCCGAGAGGCCGGCCGTGGTCAGAGAGGGGAGCCCTTTCGTTCCTCCCTCGGCGCTCCCTGTGGTAGCACGATGGCTACAGGTGGGGCCGAGGTATCGTGCCGCATCGCCGATGCATCACGACGACGACGACGACGGCGACGGCGATGGCGACGACGACGGGCGCCATGGCGATGACGACGATCGCCGATGCATGCGGAGCCCGATTTTCGTCATGCCGATGAATTGCTGGCGTCGCCGACGCATCGGCCATGCCACGGCGATGCGGCGCGATCCTCCGACCCCATCTTTGTCGCCCAAGAAGTTCAAGGATCTGAATCGGATCCTGGGCGTTCGCTCGGAGCTTCTGGTTCGTCCTTCTTTGGCTCAGTGTCCACCGTCCTCCTAGCCGAGCGCTTTTTGGAACTCTAGGCAGGGGTGTGCCCGCACCCCGCCTTGGAGGGCCTCCAGATCGGGGATGCCGTGGCCAGCGCCGTGAGGGGAGCGCGCACCGATCTCGGCCAGGCCGTCGTGCTCCCCACCTTCAAGCATCCGGGCGCCGCCGGCGTCAATTTGTGTGTTCTCCGACAAGAGAAAAGTTGTTGGACGTTTTCTGTGTGTGCTGGTTGGTTTTGTTGTGCTCTGCCCGCAGTTTGCTGTTGGACTCCCCGCGGCTTCCCCTCCCCCCCTCCGCGCCGTGCCTGCCCCTCCCCCCCTCCGCGCCCGCCCCCAGAGCGTCCCTCGGCTGCCCCGGCCGCGTCCTGGATGCAAGCCGCCGCGACGAGGAGCATCTGTGTCCCAACCCTCCTATGTTGGGTTCTCGTTTTGAACAGAGCACTGCGGTCGCACACCTTCTTCTATTCCCCCCTTCTTCTGCCTCCTTTGGCGCTTCTCCTTGGGTGGCTGCCAACTGTGCAACCGTTGCCACTTGCGTGGGCTCTTGGGAGGCACGGCTGAGTAGCGGAGTATGCGAGACCTTGCTGCTCCCTGGGCGGCTGCGAACTGCGCAACTGGTGCCACTTTCGTGGGCTCCTGGGAGGCACGGCGGAGTCGGTGCGCACGCGCACCCAGACGAGACCACGCTTCTCCCTGTGCGGCTGCGAACTGCGCAACTGTCGCCATTCTCGTTGGCTGCTGGGAGGTCCAGCGGAGTCGGGGGCCACGCAGATCCAGCC
>CAUYUJ010015027.1:86421-146421 GCA_963575745.1 Prorocentrum cordatum
GAGGAGGAGGAGGAGGAGGAGGAGGAGGAGGAGGAGGAGGAGGAGGAGGAGGAGGAGGCGGAGGAGGAGGAGGGCGGAGGAGGAGGGCGGAGGAGGAGGGCGGAGGAGCAGGGCGGAGGATGAGGATGAGGATTATGATGATGATGATGATGATGATGATGATGAGATGAGGAGGAGGAGGAGGAGGAGGAGGAGGAGGAGGAGGAGGAGGGGAGGAGGAGGAGGAGGAGAAGGAGGAGGAGGAGGAGAGGAGGAGGAGGAGGAGGGAGGAGGAGGGGAGGAGGAGGAGGAGGAGGAGGAGGAGGAGGAGGAGGAGGAGGAGGAGTCCGAACTCGTTGCCGTCTCACTTTCACCTCCGCCGCGTGCGAGGCCTGCATGGCCTGTGCGTGCTCCGCCGCCCGCGGCCTCCTGCCCACCTCCGCGCCTCTCCTTCTCCTCCTGTGCTCCCATTCGGCCCCGCAAGCGTCACTCGGCTGCCCCAACCGCTCAAACAAGATAGTTGCAGACATATCGAAGCATAAGGCAGGGGGCGATCATGCAGCACGCGACTGTAGCCGGTTTGTCTCAGAACCCCTCCAGCAGGGGCGTGCATGCAACAGCAGGCAGACTTATTCGTTGAAGAGGTGGCGAAAACTCGTCGCCGCTGACAACGAGCCATTCCGCCGCCTTCCCCCGACCTTCCGCTGGCGGAGCCGCCCTCCTGCTACCTGCGGTGGCCCTTCGCCGGCCCCCCGCAGGGGGCGAGGTGCCGACTCGGCCCCTCTTCCCTCTGAGGGACAGCCGCTCGGGGTCTTTGGGTTTCTTGGGGGCCCCGGGCGGTGCGGTGACCGCGCCGTGTGGTGAGCCCCATGGGGTGGGTCTGCCCCGAGGGCCCCCAGCCCCTGCAGCACGCAATCGAAAGGTCTCTCTCTTCCCCCCCCCCTTCCTCCCTCCTCCCTCCTCACTGCCCTCTTTCACTTTTCCCTCCCCCCCCTCCCTCCTTCTCCCTCCCTGCCCCCTTCTCTCTCCCCCCCTCCCCCTCCTCTTCCGTCCTCCCTCCTCCCTTTACCCTGCTCCCCCCCCCTTCTCCCTCCATTCCCCTCCCTCCCGCCCCCCCCCGCCCGAACGGTAGCCTACCAACCCTTTCTGCTGCCTGCTTTAATTGTCACCGTTCTCCCGCCGCCATTTGGCTGGGGGCACGCCAGGTTGCAACCTGTCGTGCCCGTGTTAAACGCGTGTTGGTCATTTCGCCGTGTTCGGTATTGAGAAGGGCCATCACCTCACAATCGGTGCTCATAGTTGGTAGCGGAGCTCTGGCTCCCTTCCACTACCTCTCGCCGCCGTGGCCCGCGTGGCATCTCTTCAAGTCTTGTGCTCGCCTTGTGTCACCCCATCATTTCCATCATGTTCGGCAATGATGATCCAGCTCTTCTTGCTCTCCGTGTTCATCCACCCCCCGTTCGGTAAAACGAGCGACGAGGCGGACACTTACCATAACAAACACATATTCGATAGCTTCAAGGAGCGCGGTGCCCGCCCGCCGCCTTTGCATGCCTCTCTCCAAGGGCGTATTCCAAGTGTGTTGGAACCGCTCTTGGTACCGCAGGTCGGGCTCCCGTTTGAAAATGAAGAATCGTTCCCATCAGCAGCCGCAGCCCGCTGTCCCGAACTTCTAGCAACTATGTTTCGGGGGCCCCGGGAACGCAGGCGGGTAAAAGGGTGCTGATAGGAGTGGGAATTCAGTGGGTAATTGGACAACTATGTTGTCAGATCTCCAAGGGGCAGTGGGACAGGTCAGGGAATGCCTGTTTACGATCTTTTGGTTCAAGACATCGCAGTGCCGTCCGACTCGCCTCAGACTGGCAGGACGAGATCCCGATGCGCACTCATCTGGACTACCGCGCTGTTGGCGGTGCCCAGTGCAGTGGCGACGCGGCGCGCGAGGGGCATTTTCGCAATTCTGTTGCGGGGGGTCCCGGGTGCGGCGGCAGCCGCAACGACGCGACGGACGACAATGGCCAGTTCGTTGACGAAGAGAAACGCGTTTGGGGTAGAGCAACGCCGTCGGTGGACCCTAGGCTTCAGCCCCTCATCTCGCTCCAGATGGAAGGCCCGCGGAGTGGGCGAAGTCGGACCTCGACGAGTTTCGCCGGGCGGCCTGTATCTTATCTCGTCTGGCTGGCATGGCCCGATCAAGCGCGTTCGAGTGGCCGCCGGCTTTCCTCGTGAAGGGAGGCGGCATCGACGGCAAAACAGCGCCGCCGATGACCTTCCCGACGCGCAATTTGGCCGAATGTTTGCGCGAGCAGGGCGAGGGGGGCGCGCCTCAGCAGTCTCAGCGCTCGTGAACTTCAATCGGCTGCCGCGGGGGCGCGTGGGCGGCCCCCTCGCGCGTCTCGACATCCTCCGCGACCGCGCTCAGCAAGCTGGTCAAATCGTGATCGGCTGCGAGGGTCGCGACCCAGAATGTAAGTCGTCCTGCAGAGACAATCGTGGAAGTGATATTTATCCTGGGCCCGAAAAGTTGTGGGTTTGTGCGCGCCAGGCCTCCGCGGGGGAGCCGCCCCATGAACCGTTGACCCGAGCGTCAGGTCGCCGCCTAGCGAGTGCTCAAAGGACATCGCAGCGCAGCGAGTTCGACACTATCCACCGCCTCCCCACCTACCTCGCCGCGCTCGATCGCGGCGTCGAGATCGTGGAATTTCGTCGTGGGGCGGACTGGCCAACTTGCTGTCCGACTCAATTTCAGGGTGGGTGAGAATTTCGACTTGGTCGCCAGCTGTGACCTCGATGACGCAGGCCAACGGCTTGCAGTGGAGAGGTGCGCGCGACAGCGCCGACCTCGAGTGGCCATCATGGCCCCCGCGTGCTGGCCAGTCGGTCGTTGGGCGACGTGCAGCCGCGAGCTGAACTACGACGCATGGCTGCGCTCCTACTAGGGCGCAGCGCCACGCGGCGGCGGTTTTGCGGCCGCATGACATGACTGCAGTTGGAGTTGGGTAACCACTTTGTCATCGAACAGCCCGACCCGTCGTGGCTGTGCCGCGAGCCGCCGTGGCCAGACGCCCTGGTAGCATCCTGCGTGGGCAGGCTCGTCTTCGACCGGCGTGTACTCGTCATCCGTGATGGTATTTTGAGAGAAACTATAGGTTTGTCCCCAACGTCCTGGAGATCCACGAGCAGTTCGGCAACCTCAAGTGCCTGGACAAACGTCGGCGCGCCTGCGCCGAGGGCCACAACAGCTTCGACGCCCAGATCTGGCCCTGGAAATTGGCCGATCAACATGTGCAAACAGTCGTGGCCTTACGGCGCCGCCTTAGGCGCTCTCACAAGACGAATTATGTTCGTAAATTTGATGTCGCCGATGCAGCCAATCCAGAAGTGGCGTCTGGAGCCGCGGAGGCTCGGATCCAGAGTGGGAATGGCCGCCGCGCGCGCAGCGACGCGTTCAAGGCGTGCGTGCGCAACGTTCGGGTGGGCGCGCCTATGCGCTCCATGGGCCCCAACTCGTGACGATGCCACCGCGGTTCTCCCATCCGCTGGCAATGCCCAGGCTGCCGCGAGAAAAAGGCGCGCGATCATCCTGCGCGCGCGCGAATTCAGCGAGTGCACTTTAGCGGGCCCTCGCATCAAGCCGCGCCCGCGCGCCAGCTGACGCCCGCGAGCGCCGGCACGACCTGGAGGGCCACGTCGCTCCAGCGACCGTCAGGCGCAGCTACTTGGAGGAGCCGACTTGGGAGCATCAGACAAACCCGCTCAAGCACCGCCACCGCCCTCAGGTACACCAAGAGTCAGCTTTTCCACCAGTGCTGGGGCTCATGGCAGCCATTCCAGCGACTGTGTTGCTTGGCCGCAGAGTTGTGGTTCGGGCAATTGTGTCGCCGGACAGTGACTGCGAGCCAGCCCAGTTACAGGGGGCGTGCCGAGACGAACAGCGCGACGAGCCATCGACGCATCGGCTGACAATCCCGACTCCCTCCGACTCGACTCGCGTCGGCATCGCTGCGTAATTGCGAGAATTATGTGGGAATTCGCAAATTGCACCTCCGGTAGTGGCGCGCCACTAAGAGGAAGTTGCACGAACACCACGGGCAGCCGACGTTTCCCAGGACATCCTCGACCTCCCGACAGTGGTCAATAATTGTAGGGAGTGCCAGAAGTGGCAACCGCCAGCGCCCCGAACGACCCCTGCACTCCGACTCTCAGCGTGATGCAGCCAGCGCGTCGAGTGCGACGCTATTTGCTAGGGGGTCCGCATGATCGCGCATCTGATCTTCAGCGCCCCGCGCTGGCACGACGGGTGGGATAACGTGTCCAAACGCGACTCAATGTTGCTGGCAGCCGCCGACCGATCATGGGTCCAAATCTTCAGTGCGTTTGGGACGTGCGTCGTGGACGGAGATGGCGGAATGGCCTCTGCCTAATTCGTGGCGGAAATGAAGAGACGAGGGGTCCAGGTGGATATCCGCGCCTCGCGACAGCACGCTCGCTTCATGGAGCGGAACGACGTGGGGCTATGCTGCGCCATGCACTTAACGACGCAGAGGAGCAACTAGAGCGAGAAGGCGTTGTAGCCAACCTCGACTCCAGGCTCGCTCGCGCCATCCTTGTAGGCAACGGCCTCGCCCACGTTGTTGGCGTCGCGCCATGCAACGTCGTCTTCGGGGGGCAGCCGGCTATGCTGCCTCCGCTGGAAGCAGGCGAATCGGGTGAGGCGTCTGGCGACTGTCGCTGGCGCCGATCCCCCTGCTGGCGAGGAAGTGCACTCCGGCCGATTGCAGTGGCGAGTCAGAGAGATCGCGCTGCAACTCACGATTAGGGCTACGTCCATCTCCCGCGTCAACCGCGCCTTCCGGGCGCGCGCCGCCTTGCCCAGATAGTTCGGTTTCAACGTTGGCGACAAGGTGGAGATCCGCTCGCCCCCAGGACGTATCAGGCTGGGCGGCCCTGGGACTGTCGCGTCTGTCGATCCGGCTCGAGGCAGGGTGACAGTCGAGCACCGCCGAGCCGACGTGATCTGCAGATTGCGGGGCGGACCTTCGTTGGTGCCGTCTTCGACGACATGGGCGCCAGCTTGGATGGACCTGGCCTGGCCTGGGACCGAGTGGGGAACTTCATCGAGCACATCATGCCAGGCTCCAGCGCCAGGACCTTCGGCCACTGGGAGGACGTAAAAGGCGCGTTGATGACCGCGCAGACTCGGCAACGCCCAGACATCCTTGAAGCCCTACGTCATGTATCCTGCAGATGTTTTCAGCTACCAGACTTTCGTGTCGCGCGCCTACTGTGCGGCCAGAAATCTGTGGGAGATTGGCCAGGCTCCGTCCGCAGCCTAGTCATCTGGTGGTACCCTCAAAGTCTAGGTGACATTCAGCTGATTCACGCGGACGGCGTCAATTTCGACGCCCGCGCGCTTATCGGCGAGCAGTGGAAGAGTGCTCGCGTTATGCAGTTTTTCTGGGCGGCGAGACGCGCGTGGCAGAGGCGCTGGGGAGGGTCCAGATCGGGCGTTCGATGACTGTGCCACCGGCGCTCCTGAGGACGCTGTCAGCACCGCTGGGGGTGGATCTCCATCAGCGGTCTCGGCCATGCCTGAGGAGACTGGCGGCGACTTCTCCGGCCACGTCCAGCAGGTGTTGTTAGCAGTTCGACATGAAATCAAAGGGGCAGAAGACTTGGCCCAGGAGTTGGAGGCGCTGACGAGCGACGACAGCCAGCAGAATATCTACGCTGCCGTCGAGCACGATGCGGCCCGTCTTGGCCGCTGGCCACGTGAGTGGCCCCAGCGCCTCGAGACGCAGCGCCGGCGTCGGGGCATTTGCGCGCCGTGCCGCTGCTGCCTGCGCGGCGCGGTCCCGGACGACTGCGCCACCCTACAGGAGGAAGGCAAACGAGGACGACGTGTGGAGCTGTGCCTTGAGCCAGGTGCGCGCGAAGCATTCCTCAGCTTGCACGGGGAAGCGTCCAGCAACTGCGTTGCCGGCGACTCCTGGGCAGCCGTGCGTAACGTGTGCGCCGCCGTCAAGACCGCGGTCATCAGGCGCGATGCCGATCTCCTGACCGAGGAAGAAGTGTCCAGGCTGTCCAAGGAGGTGTCTGCAGCCATTCTCGAGGAGCTCGCCATCTGGGTCAAGTACGACTGTTTCGCACTGCGACCACTTGGGGGCGCCCGAAGCGCCGTTGACTCCAGGCGCGTCTTCAAATGGAAGCACCGGATCCGGAAGGGCCCCGGCGGCGAGACCGCGCGGATCGCCCATGGCCGCGCGGCGTTCAGAGGTTCTCGCGACATGGGCGCCGGCGCCCTGGAGTCCTTCGCGGGGGCAGCCAGACGAGCCTCGCATCGCGTGCTGTCGGAGGCGGCGCGCGGCCCAGACTGGGTCAATATCGCCGTGGACTTCGACAGGGCATTCCTACAGGGCATGACGTATTGCCGAGATGCAGGAACAAGGTGGAGCACCGCACGAGGTGAAGGTCACCCTGCCGAGCGGCAGTGAAGCTATCCTCAGGCAGGCGCCCGGTTGCGAGTGCGTCGACGAGGGCCGAGTGCCGGCGCTGCTTCGAGCCGGGCGCTTGCTGCGAGGACGCACCCCGAGCCTTCCCCATGAAACTCGCCCAGGTCGCGCTCCTCGGAGCGCGACGTCAAGACCGCCAGCTGGGGCCTGGAGCTTAGGTCAAGCATTGGGCGTCTGGCACATGTGCTGCTGGCGACTCAATGCTTGTCATGTTCTCTAAACGCGTTGATGATCTGAAGATCGCTGGATAAAAGGAGCACATCGGTAAGCTCGTCGGCCACATCGATAGCGTCTTCGGCAGAATGCAGGGGGGACTACGACGACTTCACCAACTGCGGTGCCCGCCAACGCCGCAGCCCCGCTGGCGCCGTGACGCTCGGTCAGGACGATGCATCGACGCCCTGGTGCCGATCGGGCACGTCGACCTGGTCAGAGCCAGGGTCGACGAGCCCGCAGGAGGTTAAGTGCCCGACCTTTTCGTCTCCTTGCTGGAAGCAGCTGCTTGCGCCCTGCTCGCCCCTCGAGGCGTCGTAGCGTGCGTTGGCGCTGCGGCGGGCCAAGAACCAGCTGCCTATGCGACGCGCTATGCAGCTCAATCCTATGGTCCTCGCCACGCAGGAAAAAAGGCGCGCGGCGCCATTCTTTCCTGGGAGCGTGCCGGCCAGATCTGCGCGCGCAGCGACGGGTCCTTCGAGTGGGAGGAGGCGACGGGGTACGGCCTGAGCCTCGGCAAGTGTCGCAGCGCCGACAAGGAGGTCTGCCACTGGATCGATGCCGCGAGGTGATCACGCAAACTTGTGTGTAGGTTTTCGTTTGGCTCCGAGCTGCTCGCAGCATGCAGCGCATCCGATGGGTTGCAGGCCTACCTCCATGCGCTCCACTATGATCCGGGAGCCAATCTCAGCCGAGGAAATCAGGAAGCTGAGAGAAGAAGGAGGTTGCGCCATGCTGGCAACCCTGGTCGTGGACGGTATGCTCGTCTTCGCGGCCATCGCCGTGGATCCTGTGCGTTCACCTTCGCGGCGCAGCATGGCAGGCCGCCTGCGGTGGCTCTCCGACCAGCTCCGTGCCGAGCAGATCACCGACATGCTCTGGTGCCATACCCGCGACGTGAGGGCCGACCCTATGACGAAAGGCAGTATCGGCCGAGAGCAACGCTTCACCGATGTGATGAACAGCCAGAAGTTCGACTACATGTATTTCGGCTGCAGGACGGTATATCGGCGGTTCGATGCCGCGAGTTGTGTTCGCGAGCGCGTAGAGGCAAAAACAACCGTATAGCGTGGACTATGTCTGCCATCGCGACGTAGCGGGACATATGAGATAACGCCCGCATGGTGAACCATGTTTGCAAGCGAAACTCACTGAGGCTAGTTATGAGGGGCTGTTTCTACGAACTGTGTTCGTGGGGTACCAGACTTGTGGTGGGTTGCACGTGAATCATTTTTGCTCCTTCACTTGGCTGTTCCCCTTGTTCCCCTAGCAGCTTTTCATGAGGGCGTGGCCAGTGGAAGGCCCCTATAGTGACTCGGTTCTTTTAGGTGGGGACTGAGTTGGCCTTCGTTGGCTCGTCACATGAGCTCTGTCCAGAGTAGTTCCATCACTGCTGCGGGCGCCCAAAAAACAAAACAATGCGGTTGGCGCCGTGTGGTCCAACGTGCTTTGGGATGGAATGAAGTCCGACAGCCCCGAAACAGAACGAAACCGGGCGAACGCGCCCCCTCGAAACTGTTTATTCGGCCGCGTTGGTTGCGGCACGGCTTGCGTGCCTGAACCGAATGGGGCACAGGCAAACCTCGCTTGAGCACCACACTCGACTGGTAGTCGACCGACCCTTCCTGCTGCCTGCCTTACTTGTCTTTCTTCTCCTGCTGCCGTTTGGCTCCGGGCACGGCAGGCTGCAACCTGTCGTGCCCGTGTCAGATGCGTTTTAGGCGCCTCACCGTGTTCGGTATTGAAAACTGCCACCCTAGCTCGCAAGCCGTTTTCCTATTCACACTGGCGGAAGGGGGGGGGACGGACGGTGGACCTCGCCGCCCGCCGCGCCGTTCCGCAGCCGCGCAAAGGGGGGGTGGCGCGCCCCGCGAGCGGAGCGAGCCTGGAGCGGCAAGCCTTGGCTTGGCCGCCCGCCTGCGCGCCAGCGGCGGGTGGGAAGTGGGCTCCCCCTCCTTTCAAACGCAACGATAGGTGGGGGTTGGCATACCCATCGGTCGTTGAAGATAGGTATTTTTCAACTTTCCAGTCTCCACTTTATTTTAAGCGCCTTCCTACTTCAATGGTCGAGTGGCTGCACTTTTTTCCGTCGTACTTAGGGGGCGGACGGGAACCCAATCTACTTTCAACGCCTTCCGACTGTATGTTTCTACCTACTTCTTCCGACCGATGCGTATGGGGGGACGTATCGGTCCCCAATCGTCCACTCGTCGCCAATAGGGGCCCGACAGTCCCCCCCGCCCAGGAACTGGGTGATTTGCCATCGGGGGCCTGTCGCCCATCTATCGGCGACGTATCTCCGATTCCAGGTGGATGTTCCCGCCCCTATGCCAGTGCCCCTTTATCGTTGCCCCTCACCTTCTCGTCCTAGGGCAGAGGTTGGGATTTTTGGAAAGTCGACGGTCGATGTTCGTCGGGCGGTTGCGGCTGACTCGGCGGGCTCTCTGGCCTCGGGGTGCCTTTCAGAGGCCGCGCCGTGCTGCGCATGGAGATCCCCCCGCGTGTGAATGTGAATGTGAGTGTGTGTGTGTGTGTGTGTGTGTGTTCGCGCGCGCGCGCGCGCGCGCGCGCGTGTGTGTGTGTGTGTGTGTGTGTGTGTGTGTGTGTGTGTGTGTGTGTGTGTGTGTGTGTGCGTGTGTGTGTGTGTGTGTGTGTGTGTGTGTGTGTGTGTGTGTGTGTGTGTGTATGTGAGCGGCGCCTGAGTGGAGTTGCCGTCCGTCCAGACCCCCTCCGTGGGAACGATCAGGGCCAGGGCCAGGGTCAGGGTCGGCAAAGTTGTGGGACAGACCCATCACTTAGCTCACTCTACGCTTCCGCATTGCGGAGCAGCGGGGGGAAGCAGAATGAGGACTTGCATAATGGCAGGCGCCTAGCTTGAGAAACGCGTGCCGCCACGTTGCCCTAATACTTTTACCCCTACCGCTGACGCCCTCCCCACTACATCCGTTCCCTTCTGGCCGCGCATCGAGGAAGAGGAGGGGGGATGAGGGGAATGATGGGAAGGAAAATGAGGGAGGAGGGAGGAGGAAGAGGAGGATGAGGATGAGGAGAAGGAGGAGGAGGAGGAGGAGGAGGATAAGGAGGAGGAGGAGGAGGAGGAGGAGGAGGAGGAGGAGGACGAGGAGGATGATGAGGTTGACTGGCAAGCTCGTTCTGGATGGGCTGTGATTTCCTTGGCTCCTGGGTCCAGGGAAGAGTCGGAGGCAGTTGCATATGGACCAGTTCCTGGAGTGGTTCAGTCAGCAGGCAACTCAAGCCACTGCGCGCTCTACATGGCGCTCTGCCTGATGAGCACCCGTGGCACAATCGTAGCGGACCACCATAATCTCGTCAAGGGCCTGGACACAGGGCCTGAATTTTTGTGTGACCACTCCCAGCCATTTCGAGGTTTGGAGGCTTATCATTTGAAAGCCGGCAGACGTGGGCAGAGAGAACATTCAACTCGTCAGGATGTCTTCGCATCTTTCTCGAACAAGGGACAACCCGATCGTTGGTTTCCTGGGACTTCCTGTGCAAGTATGTCTTCCCCAAAGGTGCCCTCCGACATCCCAGGATCCCTCACCTTCAGGACCGCGGAAGGAGTGCTGAGCTGTCTGCGCAGCAGTTCGCTTAGATGATGCCTCCGAGTGAGCTTCGACGTTGGCGCTTTTCTGGGCCCCGGGACCGCCCGGGGGGGATGAGTATCTGGGTAGCGACCCCCTCCCCGGGACCTCCCCCGGGAGCCCCCTCCCCGGGACCCCCTCCGAGACCCCCCCCCCTTCGGCGGGGAAGGAGTCAAAGGGAAGGCGCTTCCCTTCGACCCTTGTCTCCGACTGAGCTACGACGTTGACGCTTTTCTGGGCCCCGGGACCGCCCAGGGGGGATGCGTATCTTGGTGGTTATCCCCCCCGGGGACCACCCCTGGGATCCCACCCCTCCCGGCCCCCCCCACCCCTGCGGGGAACGGATCAAAGGGAAGGGGCTTCCTTTCGATTACGGCGTTGCTCAATTTCGCTCTGCATCCGACTGAGCTGTGACGTTGCCCCCAGGGACTCCCCCCCAGATCCCCCCCCGGGACCCCCCCCACTCGGCTCAATTTTGCTGTGATTTCGATTTAAGTAGCGCGCTTGAGGGGGAGAGCGCAGATGAAGGAGACCTGGGATTGACAAAACGCGTCTTCCACACGCCGACAGGGTCGGCGGATTAAAACATATAAAAGACAAGTTCTGTAGGCATGCCTCTCGCCTTGATGGCAGGCCCACGGGTCGACCGTCTTTCAACCAGCAGGCGCTCGCGGCATCGGAAAGGAGTGCTTATGGGGATTCGTGTGGATAGGTATTGGGACGTGAGTCTGTGGAGTAGGCGCATCAAAGAAGAAATCGGCCTGCCAGCAGGTGCCCCGCGACAGCTTCTTCTGCCCCGATGGCCCCGGGGGCTCACATGAGCTCTCGGGCACCTCAGGGCCGTCAAAGATCGCCGAACAAAATGCCCCAGCATCTCTTAGAGCTCGAGTTCTGATCGCATGTTTCTGCTTCCGCATCGCTGGCGCATCCTGGGCTTACTCTGGTCCCCCTCCTCTCCTCCGCCTCGCCCCTGTTCCGTGTAACTTGCGGGCATCTCCTCCCAGGAGGAGGAGGAGGAGGAGGAGGAGGAGGAGGAGGAGGAGGAGGAGGAGGAGGAGGCGTTTCGCCTGACACTTGCTCACCGTTTACGGTGCAGTTTCGCCTGACACTTGCTCACCGTTTACGGTGCAAAGCCTAAAAAGACCCCAGCAGCTGCACGGGGGGAGGGCATGCCGATCTCAGCACGGGGCTCTCGACGGGGCGCCGCGCACGCTCGTCTTAAGCATGGAGCGGAGCTGCACTGGTGGAGGGCGAGCTGTTTTCAAAGTGAGGCTCTCGCCTTGGCGCCGCTTACGCAATATCTAACAGATGCGCAGGTGTAGGGCGGCTCCTTTTCCAAATCGGCCTCTGACCTGAGAATTCGTCGATATGTATGGCCAGGAGTTTAATGTTGAGCGCCATGTACACGGACAATGGGGTCACTTCGCTGAACTTCACGGCCCAGCTTTTTCTCATGAGTGCTAGTTCGAAAGACGGAGGGCAATGTCTTTCAAAACGGAGCTCCCGCCTGAATTGCGATCCCATGGGGCGCTCGTCTTTCAAGAGGTGAGCTTCGCGGAGTGAGAAAGAGTGCTTGTAGGGACTACTGAGGATAGGACTTGGGGAAAGATGGTGTATTGCAGCGTCGTTGATGCATCCTGTGTTTATTCTGGTCCGGTTAATTCAAGCTTCGCGCGGTCCGCTCAGCTTCGTTCGACCGGAAGAGGTGCGCTCTCGACTCGCGAATCAATAAAGTGCTTATTCTGGTCCTTCTCCTCCTTCGTCCTCCTCCTCATCCTCCTCCTCCTCTTCCTCCCCCCCTACGATTCCCTCTCTCCGCCTTCTCCTCCCCTTCCCCCTCCCGCGTCCGAAGCCATGGGGCCCGGGACCCGGGATCCGAAGCCGAAACCGAAGCCCGGGACCCGCGGGACCCGCGGAACCCGGGACCCAAAGCCGAAGCCCTGGACCCTGGACCCGGGACCCTGGACCCTGGACCCGGGACCCTGGGACCCCGGTTACGAGCTCCGGCTTCGGGCCCCGGTCGCAGGTCGACCTGCGACTGGGGCCCGGAAGCCAGGGACCCGGGATCCGAAGCCGAAGCCCGGGTCCGGGATTCGGGACCCAGCTCGGGGACTCCAAGCCGAAGCCCGAGACAGTGGTTTCGGAACCCGGAACCCAGGATCCGAAGCCGAAGCCAGGGACCCGGGACCCGGGATTTGGTACCCGGGACCTGGGACCCAAAGCCGGAGCCGAAGCCGGGGACCCGGGACCCGGGAACCCGAGACCGGGAACCCGAAGCGAAGCCTGGGACCTGCTACCCCGGACTTGGGAACCAGGACCTGGGACCCGAAGCCAAAGCTCGGGACCTGGGACCTGGGAGCTGGGACCTGGCAGGGCCGTCCATTTTTTTGGGGGGGTCCCGAATCCTCGAATGGTGTAAGTGTGTAGTCGCAGGCGTAGCGGCCCAGAAGTATTGCACGCCGAAGGGCGAGTCTAATCGCAGGAGCAGCCCAGTGCCTAATCGCAAGAACATTCCATTGCCCAATCACAAGAACATCCCCTTGCTCAATCGCAAGAGCAGTGCACACGGTTCGATCGAACAGCGCGAATTCCATAGTGCGCAGGCGGCGCGCACGAGTCGGTGGAACAGCGCAGCGTTCGTCCTCCTTCTCCTTCTCCATCACACCTTCCTCCTCCCCCGCCTCCTCCTCCCTTCCACCTCCGGCTCCGCCTCCACCTGCACTCCCACCTGCGCCTCGCTCTCCCTCTCCCCCTCCTTCTCCTCTTTCTCCCTATCCTCCCCATTCCTCTCCCCCTCCTCTCCCCCCTTTTCTTCCTGGCTTCGGAGTCAACTCTCTTCCAACGTCTCTCTTCACAGCAGGGGGAGGGGAGGCTGCGGAGGCATGTCGTGCGTCAGGTAACGTACTCGCTCGCCTCACCTGGCGTCGCTGCGAGGCGATCGGGGAGGGGAGGAACCGGTAAAAGCACGAGGCAGCAGGCTGCTGGTGAGCATGCAGGGGTCTCCCTTGCGCGCGCCGAGCGGGCACAGGCAGATCGCGTGCGAGCGGAGTCGGGACGTTGACAACCATGTGTTGGCCACGGGTCAGGATACCCGTCGGTCGTTCAAAGGAGGTGTTTTTTGATGCCCAAATCCCACTCTATTTTAGGCGCCTTCCTACTTTAAGGGTCGAGTGGTGTTCCCGCTTCCCTTTTCCGGGGGCGGGCGGAAGCCCAATCTACTCTCAACGCCTTCCTACTTCTTGTTTTTACCCACTTCTTGCGACCGACGGGTACGCATCTCCCGCGTTTGGCCCGCCAACGTGTGACGGGAGCCAAGCAGAGTCAGACAGAGCGATTGTTATTCTGGGGGGGCACTTTTTTGGCGCGCGTAGCGAGGTCCTCGCTGGCCCTTCCCTCTCTCCATCCCTTCTCCTTTATAAGCAGCCGCTCCCTGTCACACTCCGCAGCCGGTCGAAGGGGCGGGCCAGGCGGGCGGGCTGCTCAACAGTTTCACGGCAAGATGGCGGGTGGTTTTCAAGATGTGGTTCTCGCCTGAGCGCTGCGCACATGAGTCTTGAACGTTTGCAAGAGTTTCATGTATTGAGGGCGGATCCCTTGCAACATGTGGTTCTCGCCTTCGCGCCGCGCGCACTGGCTTTAAACATTTGCTCGAGCTTCGGGTCGTTCTCAACATGTGGCTCGTGCCTTAGCGTATCTTCGTCTTAGAAAGGTTGCAAGGGTTTCACGGATGGAGGGCGGCTGCTGTTCAAAATGTGGCTCTCGCCTGAGCCTCGCGCGCATTCATCTTGAGAGTCTGCAGCAGTTTCAAGGCTTCTCATGGCCAGCGTCCCAGACATGCTGTTTTGGATAGTATCCGAATGTCAGGGCGCAGCCGTCACGTTGATTCGCGCTGCTGAAGTCCCAGGAAAGGTGCAGTGGCACGGATTCAGCACTGTCAAGGCGCAGCAGTATGGGTGACTCACGGCGGTGAAGTCCCAAGAACGGTGTTCTGGCACAGTTCCGGATCTTCAAACGGCTGTCTTCCAACGGGGCACTTGCCTCGGTGAGAACGAATCCCTGTAGGGGTTTGTGAAGAGGGAACTTGGAGGGATGCTTTATTGCAATATCGTTGATGAGTCTTGGTTTTGCACTGGTTTCTCCTCCTCCTCCCCCTCCTCCTCCTCCTCCTCCCCCTCCTCCTCGCCCTCCTCCTCCTCTTTCTCCTCCTCCTCCTCCTCCTCCTCCTCCCCACCCTGTTTCTGTCCCTGTCCCTGTCCCTCTCCCTGCCCCTGTCCCTGTTCCTACCCCCCCTCTCCGTCTCCCTCTCTCTGTCTCTCCCTCTCTGTTTGTGTCTGTGTCCGTGTCTGTGTCTGTGGAACGAACCCCCACCCTGCCAAGTTGAGCAGCGAATTGCCCTTTCTTCGATTCTCGGGACGGTGTCGTTACCGCCATGTTTTGCGGGCCTGCGCCCGTCCGGGCCCGGTCCCAGGCCGCTTCCGACAGATTGTGCTTTGCTGAAGGGCCTTCAGCCCGACGGGCGCCTGTCCGCTTTCGCGTCTTTGCTCGACTAGACGTAAGAGTGACCCTTCGCCGGAGTGACCTTTGGTGCGGGCCAAGTGGGGCCCCTCCGATCGCCGAACGCGAGGCGGCAGCGGCGTCTTGCGCGCTTGTGTTTGGTCCCCCCGCGGCCGCCAAGAAACCGCGCACCAAAGGTCACTCTTACCCATGGTCACTCTTGCGTGTAGCCGGTTTGCGCCCGCTGACTCAAAACATGTTTTGGTAAAGAGGGTTCTGTCCACTCCTATCTTGTCCCCCTTCCTCCTCCCTCTTCCCACTGCAGACGCTCCTGTGACAAGGGGTCGGCATGTGCGCGGGCGACACTCGTCAAGGACTTCCTTTCGGGAGACCTCACAGGCGAGCTCTGAATGCCTGCATGCCTGAGGCAAGCCATGCGTTGAGGCTTCGAGTGCGCTTCTGCTCCCCTCCTCTGGGTCCCCCTGTTGTGCATGTGGCTTATTTCAGTTGGCGTCTGCCTTCCCGCTGTTGCGCGCCCGTGAGGCCGGCGGACTCGCTCTCGGCAGCCCGACCCAGCGAGCCTCGCCCCTCGGGTGCCGCTCTTGGCTCGCGCGGTCGCTGCGTCCTGGCGGCTCGGTCGGGCGCTGGGCGCCCCGACTCGTCTGATCGGATCCTCGGAAGCAGGAGTTGACTTGCCATGTCTGTCTGCGCTGTGCCTTCTGCGCCTCTCTCTCTTTTTCTCCCCCCCCCTCTCCCCCTCGCCCCTTCCCCTCTTCTCGCCCCTCACGCGGCACAATCTGCGGAGCATTCCGGCGAAGCTTGGGTCCGCACGCGCAGGCACGAGCTGCGCTGCTTGCCCCTCTGGTCCCTGGGCCCCGGCCGCCTCCCTGCGCCCCCCCGTGCGCCAGTCTGCTGGTGAGTGAAGGGCCACTGGCCGCAGCGCCGGCGGGGGCGACCATGCCCTGCGGGATTGCTTGGGGGGAGCCTCCTCCCCCCTCGCTGGAGGCTTCTGTTTGTGTCTCGGTCGGGCCCTCTGTGCCTCTGTGCGGCGTGCGGCCGTCCAGGGCTCACTTCGGCTCGCTCTCCTCTCCCCTCGCCTCCCCTCTCTCTTCGCTGACGATGCCTTCTCGTGTGGCGTTCTCGGGTTGCCCGGCAGTGCTCCGTCTCACGATCGATTGCCCCCAGAAGCGTGCTTGATTGCTGTAGAGACATGCGCTCTCCTCCCTCCTCCCTTCTCCGTCTCTCCCTTCTCTTCTAGCTTCTTCTTCTTCTTCTTCTGCGTCTTAGTTCCCCAAGCAGTGCTTGCATTTAGGGGCTTTTGCTTGGCGTTTCGAAGGAGTTGGATGGGTGTCCCGGGGATCCGCTCTGTTCTGGCTTCTTGTCGCCCCGTTGCCGCCCGCCGTCGCCCGCGGTGGTGTCCCAGGATTCACCGTGCTCCGGCCCGTTGCCGCCCGTGGCCGCCTCCTGCCGCCCGTGGGGGTGTCGCGAGGAGTCGCCACGTTCTGGCCAGCTGACGCCTGTTGCCGCCCGTACCGCCTCGTGTGCGCTCGTCGGTGGCCGCCCTGTCTGTCTTGTCCCTCCCCTCCTGCACGCCGGCCAGTTCTCGGAAGCAGAAGCACTCTTATGTCACTGGTCGTCTGGGTTTCCGATCATAGACGTTGGGTTGAATGAAGATTCGGCGCGCACTTCGTTTCGCTGCCTGCTGCCTCCTTGGAACGTGTAAACTAAGCGAACGTGACCATCGCAAGATGTTGCCGGCCTCATCGAAAACGACGCGCGCGCTGTAGATGTATTCCCATGTATTGATGGAAGGCGACGTGATGCGCGATGCATCGGCCCTTCGGTTGGTTCGAGCGGCCTTCGAACAGACATCGAGGCCACATGTGTCTATATAGTCGCTGCTTCATTTCAAGGCTACCTTCAAAGCTACCCGGCAATGTCGACGGGAACCTTCATGCCCGAACGAATATGTGCACCGTTATTTTCCGCGGGCCTCAGGTGCAGGGCTGCGAGTGCCGCGCCGCAGATCGGTGCGCGCGCTAAAGCGAGGGCGCGACCCTGCGTCGATCGGCCTGCCGCCTCAGGGCGCGCGCAATGTCCGCCCCTGGAGCCCCCGCCAGGCCGGATCGGTGAAATAAAAGATCTCGTTGTTTTGGGTGGGCCACAAACAGAAAATGTTTCATTTCACCGGTCGCGGGTCTGGGTTGCGTCCCTGTCTGGGGCGGATGCGAGTGGTTCTTTGCGGACTTCTGCGGGGGACTCGCTCTAGGGCGTATCAGGCCTCTCTTGGGGCATGTCGCGCTGTTCCTCGCGTTCTCCTACTGGCTTTCCCTACGCTGCTGTGGAGCTAGTGGGCCCACTTGCGTCAATGTGGAAACTCCTGGGGATGTTTCGGCGACGCTTTGGGGGTCTCTGGGCTTCACCAGGCGCCCAGGGCGGTTTCTCGGTACATTCAGGCTGACTTGGAACCCCCCTTCGTCCCTGGCCGCCCAGAGAGCGCCATTGGTGCGTTGAGGGCTTCCTTCAGGCGGCAGGTATTGGTGTCCAAATGCTGTGCGACGCCATGCTGGGCGCCCTTTCAAATCGCAAGCTCGGTTGGTTCGCGCGTTTGGCGTCGCGTCGCGCAAATGTCGGCCTCATCGTGATCAGTGATTGGCACATGGGCCATAACATCAAAGTCTACAGGCCGATCAGCGACATGTAACGGTTTTGATCCCTGAGTTCGCGTTTCGGTCGTTCCAATCGCTCACCACTGGAGCAGCTCTTCTGCCTCGCCGCCGACGAAAAAAAGGTGCGCTCCTGGGCGCCCCGTGCGCTGGGTGGGTTAGCCGAAGTGGCGCCACGCTGCCGCCCGTGCCGTCTCGCGGGCGCGCCCGTGGGCGGTCTCCGTGCGCTTGGGGGGGGGATTGCGCCAGGGCTGCGCCACGCTGCGGCCCGAGGCCACCTCGTGGGCGCTCGTGGTCGCCCCGTGCGCTGAGCTTCGACCCACCTTGCACCGCATAGCTTGCGCCGCATGTAGCTGGCACAGCATAGCTTGCACTGCACAGCTTGGGACGCATAGCTTACACCGCACCGCGATCACCTCCACGAAGCAACAATTCACTGTTAGGGGTTTCCGTGCTGGCTAACATCTCCTTTTTCCTAAACAGTGCTTGCACATATGGGGTCTTGTTACCTTTCTACGGAGATGGGTCTGGTTGCCGGGTCCGCCGTCTTGTTGTCGCCGTCGCCGCCAGGTCGCCGCCTCGTGGCCGCCTGTCGTTTGGGCCTGGTTGCCTGGTCCGCCGCCTTGTTGTCATCGTCGTCGCCTCGTCGCCGCCTCGTCGCCGCCCGTCGTTTGGGCCGAGTCTGGGCTCCATTGCCGGGTCCGCCGCCTTGTTGTCGTCGTCGCCGCCCCCTTGCCGCTGCCTGTTCTGCCTGTTCTGCCCGTCGCAAGAGGGAGGGAGGGAGGGAGGAAGGGAGGGAGGGAGGGAGGGAGGAGGAGGAGAAGGAGGAGGAGGAAGAGGAGGAGGAGGAGGAGGAGGAAGAGGAGGAGGAGGAGGAGGGGGGAACAGTAGGAGGAAAAGGGAGGAGGAGGAACACGAGGATGATGATGATGCTGATGATGATGGTGATGATGATGCTGATGATGATGATGATGATGATGGTGGTGGTGATGATGATGATGATGAGGAGGAGGAGGATGAGGAGGAGGAGGATGAGGATGAGGAGGAGGAGGAGGAGGAGGATGAGGGGGTGGGATAAGGAAGGAGAAGGGGAGGATAGACTCCTCCTTCCTCGAGGGCCTCCCCAGCCGGTCCTCCTGCTGGCGTTGGGTCTCCCCAGCAGGTTCTCCCCCCTGCCTGGATGCACAGTGGTCGGTGTGTGGCAGCCCAGGCGCGGGAGGTCTCCTCCTGCCTGGGCAGCCTCACTGAAAACATCTGTGCCCGAGGATGCGAACCTGCCCCAAGGGCTTCCCCCAGCCTCGTTTCGTCTCCGCCGCCAGGCGCTTCCCTCTATTCGCTGGCGCCTCTGGCGCCGAGAGGCGCGCGCAGCTACGTGAGTTGATTCGCTGAGTCCCCTGTCGCTATCCCCCCCGTCCGACCCGACAAGCCAGCCTCCGAAACATCCGACGTAGTCAAATTCTTTTTGTTCAGGTCATGGCGCTGTCTCGTGGCATCTCAAAGCGGATCTGGGATGCAAAACTGCCCAGGGGAGGGACCAGGAGTTCCCTTGAATGCCGACGTTGCGAAGAATGGCAGCATCGCGAGAAATCACGGCTGGAGCCGGAGACCCCACATGTCTGCGGCCTTTTCAGGCCGGATCACGCTGTGATGGTCCCGGGTCCCGTCGCCAGGCGACCACGCCCAGCGTGAGCAAATCACAGCGCGTGGATCTGAGCAGAGCAGGCCGTATCCACATCGTCGGATGCCAAGGGCTCGCCAGACAGCTGGCGTCGTGCTTTTCCTTTCCGTGAAATCCTGGGTCGCTTTGTGGCGATCTCGGGGCCCGGGTGAGCGCCCCTGGAGGCCAGAAGCGGCCGAGAAAACCTGGCTTTGTGATTTCCGTGCTTCCCACCGACGATTTGAGTCTTCAGTCTGGGAGTTTTCCCTTGATCTCGGCCTCCGGGGGCCGCTTTCGGGTCCCGGGGCCAGCGCGAACGGATCCGGGACGAAAAGCAGCTCCGAGGGAAGGGGTCGAGTAACATCGGCGGGGGTCACGGGAGTGCCCCCCCCTCCGTCCCTCCTCCCTCGCGGCCGCTTTCGCCTGTCTTCCCCCGCTCCTGCCGCTGGGTTCGTTTGCGCCTCCCGTGGCCCGGGCCGCCCGAGCGCGCGTGCGGACTGCCGCTGCCGCGCGGCGACGCGAAAGTGCCACGGCTTTCGTCACGATGAGGTCTGGGCCTTCTGCCGCCGCTGGGCGGTTGGGCGGGCGCGCTGGCGGGGGGGGGCGTGGGCCCGCAGGTGCGCCAGCGCCGGCCGGGGTGCCCCCATGCACGTCGCCCGAGCCGTCAGCCTGCACTGGCCGCTCCGCCGTCGTCGTCGTCGTCGCCGTCGTCGTCGCCGTCGTCGCCGTTTTCGTCGTCGTCGTCGTCGTCGTCGTCGTCGTCGTCGTCGTCGTCGTCGTCGTCGTCGTCGTCGTCGTCCCGCCTCCTTATCCTCCTCCTTCTCCTCTTCCTCCTCCTCCTCCTGCTTCTCCTTCTCCTCCTCCTCTTCCTCCTCCCCCGCGCCTGCCCAGACAGCTCAAGACGACCCCAGTAGCCCCCAAGAGGACCTCGACAGGCCCCCAGGAGGCCCCCAGGATGCCCCAAGATAGCCCCAGACGGCCCCAATAGCTCCCAGGGAGGCCTCAAAAGATCTCGAGGACCGGGCTCCTGACCGTCAATTTCGTCGTCGTCGTCCTTCTTCTTGTTCTTCTCCTCCTCCCTCCTGCTCCGCTTCGTTCCTCCTCGTACTCGTCCTCCTCCATCTCTTCCTCCTCGTCCTCGTGCTTGTCTTCCTACTCGTTGTCCTTCTTCTCCCCTCGCTGCCTTCCCCGTCATCCACGCTGTCATCCTCGACATTCGACTCCTCGTCGTCGCCATCATCCCATTCTTCTTTCCTGCCTACGAGCCCACTGGACAATCAGGTCCGGTCAGCGCTTCCCCTCCTTGTCCGATCGGGTTGCTCTAGTGAGATTTTGTGACTAGGCGGGTTCGTCTGCGTTGGTTGAGGCCGAGGTTCCAGCAGCCCGATGCGCGCACTCGAGCAATGCCCGTCTACCGAGCGCGAGGCCTCGAACACGAGCAATGCCCGTCTACCGAGCGCGAGGCCTCGAACAGCCCCCGACCGGCGCTCCTGCTCTGCCGTGGGCCGCCTTGACCGCTCGCGCTCGGCAGGGATCCCGTGCTGAAGAGCACGCCGTGGGCTGCTGGAGCGCCCGAGCTCGGAGCAAGTGCAGTGCTGGAGAGCTGGCGCCGTGGGCTGCCGGAGCGCTCGCGCTCGGTGAATGTGTGCAGTGCTGGAGCGCACGCCGGGGGGCTGCTGGAGCGCTGGCGCTCGGTCACCATATGCCACTGGAGCGTTCTTCCTCGCGATAGTTACGCGCGGGATCGACCACCCCGTTTAAGGCTCTCATCGTACAGATAGGACGGGGAGAGGGGTACAGGGCGCGGCGGGGAGGCGGGGTTGCTAGCATTGTATTCACGCCTTCCTCTCAAATGGTGCCCTTTGCTTAGATCGCGTTTGCGCTGTTTTGCCGGCCCTGACGACGTGGCGCGCTGGCAAGTTGCGCCGCTTGAGCCGAACGGGCTACGGATGCAACGAGGATCAGGACCTGACGCTTTCCCCAAACCGCCCCCCGATACATTATCACGCTCGCGACGAACGCAACATCCCACTGACTGTACCTCCCCCTCCCTCTATTCCGTCCATGCTCCTTGTTCCACCCTGTTCCATCCTCTTGTCCTTCTCGTTCCAGCCCGCCTCGCTGCGTCCGATGCCGCTGCTGTTTCGTCCCAAGCTTTGGTCGCCCTATGGCCCACGCGGTGCTCACAGCCACAGGTGCTGGACTGTCTTGCAGAGCTTCGAGACAGGAGCAGACACATCCCTCGCTGTCCAGTCTCTCTGATCGTCGTACTCTCTTCCCCTGAGCCTCTCCCCAGGCTTAAGCCGGGCCTGTCCCTCTACAGGAGGAATATTCAAAAATAGTGAAAAAATAGTCTGGGGACTTGTTTTGCAGCATTTTTTGACCGTTTTGGAGCTTTTTGCACGAACTTTTTATTTTTCGTCGAAAATCCCCCTGTAGGGGGACACGCCCGACTTAACCCCAGGTGGTTGTCGGGCCATACGTCGGCTCTCCGGCAGCCGTTCGGGACGAGCCGGGCACCCCCTGGAACACCCTCGGCGAGGCGCAGCCGATGGAGAGTGCCCCGAGGCTGGAACGCCGCTGGGAATCGACGAAAGCCATCGAAGACCTCGAACTTCGATCCTCGAAAAACGCCTCGTGCCCTTCCCCCGCGCCCTCCTCCCCCGCCTTCCCGCTCCTCCCGCCTGCCTCCCTCCCCGCCCCTCCCCTCCCTCTCTCCCGAGGTCGCGGGGGAGCCGCCCCTCCGCGGCCGCGGCCGGCTTGAGGGAGCCCGCGGCCAGGCTTCGCGCGCTCGGACTTCCTGCAGGGGGGGAGCCCTCGTCGTCGTCGTCGTCGTCCGTCGTCGCCGTCGTCGTCGTCGTCGTCGTCGTCGTCGTCGTCGTCGTCGTCGTCCGTCGTCGTCGTCGTCGTCGTCGTCGTCGTCGTCGTCGTCGTCGTCGTCGTCGTCGTCGTTTTGTCGTCGTCGTCGTCGTCGTCGTCGTCGTCGTCGTTTTGTCGTCGTCGTCGTCGTCGTCGTCGTCGTCGTCGTCGTCGTCGTCGTTTTGTCGTCGTTTTTGTCGTCGTCCCTCGTCCGTCGTCCGTCGCCCGTCGTTCGTCGTCCGCCGTCCTCTGCGACCATCTGCGAATCTTGATTGCCCCTACGGGTCCAGTCGAAGCTGAGATATCGGACATCACTTCTGACCGCCACTGACTTGCGGGGGTAGGTATCACATGTGGTTGTCCACGTCCGTCATCGTCGTCGTTGTCGTCGTTGTCGTCGTCGTCGTTGTCGTCGTCGTCGGTCGTCGTCCATCGACCGTCGGTCGTCGGTCGTCGCTCGTCGGTCGTTTGTCGTCGTCGTCGTCGTCGTCGTCGTCGTCGACCGTCGGTCGAGTCGTTGCCCGTCGGTCGGTCGGTCCGTCGGTCCGTCGGTCGTCGTTGTCGTTGTCGTTGTCGTCGTGGGCGTCCGAGTATTGAGGGTCCAGAATCGGAGGTTGGGGGGTGAGATCGAAGTGAAACGGAGAGCCCCCGACCGGGAAATCGGTTTCGGTTTCATGGCTGAGGCGCGGCCGGACCAAATGATTCCCCCTCGGCAAACGGGGCCGCGCGGTGTCCCGCCGATGTCCCGCCGTTGTCCCGCTGGTGTCCTGGTAAGTCACTGTGGCTGAGGCGCGGCCGGACCAAATGTTTCCCGACCGGCAAACGGGGCCGCGCGGTGTCCCGCCGGTGTCCCGCCGGTGTCCCGCTGGTGTCCCGGTGTCCCGGTGGTGCGAAAACGGTAGTGAAATTGATAGTGAAATCGATTGTGAGATCGATTGAAATCGATAGTAAGATCGATAGTGAGATCGATCGAGTGAGATAGATGGTGAGATCGACTGTGGGATCGATAGTGAATGATAGTTGGATCTATGGTGAGATCGATTGAGTGAGATCGATAGTGAGATCGATCGAGTGATATCGATAGAGAGATCGATAGTGAGATCGATAGTGAGATCGATGGAGTGATATCGATAGTGAGATCGATAGTGAGATCGATGGAGTGATATCGATAGTGAGATCGATAGTGGTATCGAAAACGAGTTGGAGTGAGATCGACAGTGAAATTGATCGAGTGAGACCGATAGTGGGATCGATCGAGTGAGATCGCTTGAGATCGATCGTGGGATCGATAGTGAGACCGATAGTGAGATGCAAGTCGAAATGCAGATCGAAAAGCAAATCGACATGCACATCTATAAGCAAGTGCAAATGCAAATCGTCAGGGACATCGACATCCCGTGCTGTATGCTGTGCCAAGAGCGAGCGGCAACGCAACAATCTCTGAACACCAAGGCTCCCAGTACGAACGTTGGCGGAACAGGCTCTTAAGGGTCGCTCCAAGAAGCTCCGGGAGGCCCCGAGAGGCCCCCAAGAAGCCTCAAAAGGCACCCAAGAGGCCCCCAAGAAGCCCCACAAGAGGCCCCCAATAGCCCCCCAAGAGGTCCAAAAGACGCGCCAAAACGGCCCCCCAAGCTTTTGCAAAATGAACGAAATGGGTCGCTCCAAGAAGCTCCCGGAGGCCCCAAAGAGGCCCCCAAGAAGCCCAAAAAGGCACCCAAAAAGCTCCCGAAGAAGCCCTCCAAGAGGCCCCCAAGAGCCCCCCACTTTGTCCAAAAGACGCGCCCAAACGGACCCCCAAGCCCGTGCAAAATGAACGAAATAATATATTATTTCATGAGTTCCTGGGGGTGGGACTGGTACCAAGGCGCCCAAGAGCGAAGGGTGACGTACACAACTCGACACCAAGGCTCCCAAGAGCGAGCGGCAGCGCAACAATCTCCACTGGCATCATCGGAACAACAATCACCACTGTTGCCCATTGCTGGCCCCCTCCCCCCCCCAACCTCCTGATCACCCGCAGGGTGGTCGCATAGGTATATATGTTATTGTTGTTGCCGTTGTTGCTGTTGTTGCTGTTGTTGTTGGTATTGTTGTTGATCTTATTGTTGTTGTTGTTGCTGTTGTTGTTGCTGCTATTGTGGTGGTTGTTGTTGCTGCTGCTGTTGTTTGTGTTATTGTTGTTTTTGCCGTCGTTGTTGTTAGTTCCGTTTTGGTTATTGATTTGTTGTTGTGCTGCTGTTGTCGTTGCTGTTGTTGATGATGTTGTTGTGGTTGTGGTTGTGGTTGTGGTTGTGTGTACGTGTGCGTGTGCGTGTGCGTGTGCGTGTGCGTGCGCGTGCGCGTGTGCGCGCGCGCGTGCGTGTGTGTGTGTGTGTGTGTGTGTGTGTGTGTGTGTGTGTGTGTGTGTGCGTGCGTGCGTGCGTGCGTGCGTGCGTGTGTGTGTGTGTGTGTGTGTGTGTGTGTGTGTGTGTGTGTGTGTGTGTGTGTGTGGGGGGTGCGAGGAAAGCGATGCCTTAATTGTGATGTTTTGGATTTTTGCTCGGCATCCGATTGCCTCCTGGGACTTCTGGGGACACCCCACGGTATCTTGGGAGGCCTCAGGACGACGTCGGCCGTCGTCGTCGTCGTCGTCGCCGTCGTTGCCGTCGCCGTCGTCGGCGGTCGTTGGTGGTCGTCGTCGATCGTCGTCGTCGTCCCTTGTTAAGTATCGTCGTCGTCGTCGTCGTCGTGCGTCGTCGTCGTCGCGGCGTTCGTGGTCGTCTTCGTTCTCTGTCCTGCGGCCGAAGCGGGGCGGGGCGAGGGGGGAGCGGGGGCGGGTGTGTCTCCCTCCCTCTTTCCCCAGCTCCCTTTCTCCTCCCTCCCTCCCTCTTTCCCGAGCTCCCTTTCTCCCTCCCTCCCTCTTTCCCGAGCTCCCTTTCTCCGCCTCCCTCCCTCTTTCCCCCGCTCCCTTCCTCCGCCTCCCTGCTCCTCCTGCTCCTCCTGCTCCTCCTGCTCCTCCTGCTCCTCCTCCTCTTCTTGCTCGCGGGGCCTCACGTCAGCGGCAGCGGCCACCGTGAGGTGGACGTGGCTCTGTCGGTGGGCACTCTGCCCTCGCCCCTCGCCTTAGATCTCCTCCTCCTCCTGCTCCTCCTCCTCCACAGGGCTCTCTTGGTTCCACAGGGCTCTCTTGGTCCCCTCGCCTTAGATCTCCTCCTTCACCTGCTCCTCCTGCTCCTCCTGCTCCTCCTCCACAGGACTCCCGAGTTCCGAGTTCCGAGCTCCTTCTCCTCCACTCCTGTGTCCCCTCAGAGAGTCTGTTGCAATAGAACCGCTTGCCAGCGTGTGCTCCAAGTTTGTCGGTTCTTGCAGTCTCACTGTGCGTTCCACGTGCTGCAATGCGTGGGAGGGGCTCAATGTTGAAGAACGGGAAGTCTTCAACTCCAGTGCTCGCGCAAACAGCCCACCCTCCCGCCTGCAATTTGTTAGCCAAGTCCATTCGGCAACGATTGTGGTTCCCGACTGGAGCTTGCGCGTCTGTGCGGCCGCGCTGGAGCGCGCACGCTCGCGCGCAGAGCGACCAGTTGGTTCAGTGAAACTGATGTGGCCGCGATGGCGCTTACCGATGGTAGCTTTGCAGCGCGTGTTGGGGAACGCTTAGAAAAGGCCCTTCGGGACCCGCTGCCGGTTCCGGCAAGGTGCGCCGGGGAGCCTGGACCGCCGCCAGAACGACGTCCGGGGCTCCCCTGCGGCCCCGGCTTCTGGGTTTGAAACCCTCTCAGCTCTGCTTAAGGAGCTATATCCGGGAGTGGCCCCGAAGGGCGCGCTCCGTGGTCCCTCACAGGCAACCCCTCGTTCTTGTGTTCACGGAGCCGCCCTCCATCCGTGCAGCGGGTACCACTTGGAGGGCTTCAAGGGCGAGACCGCATTTCGAAAGCGAGCCCCGTTTCGAGCGGGAGCCCCCAACCTCGAGATACGAACGAAACCTGTATCGGGCCGAACGAAAGGGGGGGACAGGGAAAGGGGGGGTTACGAAATCTGCTGCATGCAGCTGGTTTCGGCCCCGCCGCCGGGCCCATTCGATAAATGGGCGCCTCCCAGCGCCGGGAGGCGCCGGGAAAATCAGCTACGTGAGCTGATGCTCAAACCCCCCCTTTGGTATCCCCCCCTTTCGCCCGGTCCGAGTGCACACAGCGCCCAGGCGAGTGCCACGTTTTTGGAGGCCAGGTGCGCTCGATCCGTGTGCCTGGGACTCGGGTCGTTCTTCGAGGACGTCTCGGGCGACGGGGGCCTCCACGGTCCCAAAACCGTGCGGTGACGGACCGTGCGGAGAGGTCTTGGGGGATTTCGAGGTCACCGCACGGTGTGTCACCGCACCGTTTCGGGACTCCAAATCCCCCGCGAAGCCGTTCTGGCCTGAGTTCTTGCCCAGGGCCACTTCAGCTCGTCTCGTCTGGGCTTCGGCAGGAGCCACCCGCTCCCACGACCGAGCCGCTTCTGGCTCACGCTGATGCACCTTCGAGCTATGCTCGTGGCCAACGATCGCGCTCTCGCTCACGCTCGCGCTCACGCTCACGCTCGCGCTCGCGCTCGCGCTCACGCTCACGCTCGCACTCTATCACGATCGCGCTCGCGCCCGCCTGCAGATCGAGTACCGACCCGCAGCTCATGCAGATGCTGGTGCATGCCCCCGTGGAAAGCCTGTCCGCTGCGCGTCCGGCCGGGCTGCCGCACCTTCGTCGCGGGCGACGCGGGCCCGAGAGGGTGCCCTGGGCGATGTGGACGGGCGCCACGGAACACCCGTCCATCGAAAGACAGGATTGTGTTCGTTTCTTATTCAGTGTTTTGCCGATCGGCGCGGGCCCTCGCACCCTCCCTCCCCCTCCTTATGTGAAGTGGATCTTGGCTGTTTCTGGCGCCTGTTTCAGGCAGGGTGGAGTCTCCCCCACAGGACGCACGGTTGCACACAGTCGCGTTAAGCAGAGGTCCGGAGCCAGATCCCCCACCTCCCGCACCCTTCCGCCCAATGTCGAAACGAAACGCCGAATAAGAAAACGCTTACATTGCATAACCGTAAACTTCCCGAGGTCCGCCTACGTAGATGTCGTGGATCTTCGCCAGGACCCCCCTCCCTGGCGCGCTCCGCGCGCCAGGGAGGGGGGCCCAGCGCCGATCCAAGAAATCCGCGCGGACCTCCGAACGTTTATGTTTGTGCCGGTTTGTCTTCTTCTAACCCAGAGTGCGTCACCCCAACATACTTATACTGTATGTGCGTCGCCCCCCCAGGGGCCACGCGCGCACCGAGAAATCTTATAGTATATGCGTTGTGGCGGGCGCTGTCTGGCCACACCGCTCGGGAAACGATATACGCAAGATGGGAATACTATATGTTCGGGTCGGACGCGCGCCTCCAAGGAGGACGTGTAGTATTAGTATGTCCAGCTCCAGCTTCGCGGACTTCCAGCGGTACCGCACGGCACCGCGAGGCTCTCCCCGGCGCGGGCGCCGGAGGTCTGGTCGTCGGCACCCGGGGGTAAAAATGTAGGCCGGCATGCTGGTATTCGCCGTGCCCCCCCCCTCCACGTAATAGTAAGTCGGGCCTGTCCCTCTACAGGGGGAATATTCAAAAATAGTCAAAAATTAGTCGAGGGACTTTTTTAGTATTTTTGAATATTGTCTTTGGCATTTTTTTGGCTATTATCCAGTTTTCGCGCAAAACCCGCCTGAAGGGGGACACGCCCGACCTAAACGTAATATGATTTCCGGGCCCCTGGGCTGCCCTGGCGGGGTTGCGGCTTGCGGGGCGGGTTATGCCGTCACCCCGAGGGCTCCTGCCTGGGGGGGCGCCCAGCATGCCTCCGCCTCGCCAGCAGTGTTGGTGTTGAAGATGGCCGTGCGCTGGAGCGCCTTTCTGCCCGCGCCCACGCAGTCCCTGGCGACCCCGACGAAGGGTGCCCGCACGGGCCGCCCGCCACATCGAACCTCTCCGCGCGGCGAAGTCACATGTGAGTAGGAGCCACGGCCTCCTTTGCCATGTGCCGGCCTCGCCGGCCGCCGTCGCGGTCAGGGCCGCCTTCGGATGCCAGGGGGCAGCACCTTTTTTCAAATGCCCCCATGGACGTAAGGAGCGCCCGGTCAAAGACGGCTCCAACTTGCCGCGCAATCTGCTCGGCTATCCAGTGCAGGGAAACGTCGGATTTGAATGCGCCGATCAGAAGCTGTGCCGCTGTCGTGCGTTTTTTGGGGCAGAACTTCGAGGATGCACGTCCCCCCGTCTTTGTGAATAGAACCCGTGTAATACCCTCATATATACTCCTTATCCTCACCTCTCCTGCGCCTGGCCGTTTGGGCTCAGGTATTGGGACGGATCGATCATACCTTTGATCGTGCAGGAGGGAAAGACATCCATCTATCCCTCCTTCCCTCTACCAACGGATCAGGGGTTCTGTACCCTTGTACTTCAACCCCATACACAGGTTATCAGCCCTTTCAAGCTCACTGTTCATCGAACCCCGCGTCGCGATCTCGCACGCGGCCTCGATGGAACCCAAGCGGCGCATGCGCCGTAAGGGGTCCATCCGGGCCTCGCGTCCGAGCTCTCCGACGGCGCGACGGCTCGGTGATGAGTTGGAGAGCCTTAGTGCGGACTGTGTCGGTGTCCCAGTTGCCCTCCCCAGCTCCGACGGACCCGAGGCGCGGCTAGCTGCTGAACTGCGCTGCAGCGCCGCCCGCGGGGGGGCAGGAGAAGGAGTAGGAACAGGAAGGAAGGAGTTCCACACGCCTACCTTCGATCCTCCATCTCCTCCTCAGTCGGGAGCAATCCCAACTGCGTCAGGCGAAAGCCTCACTGGTCCTGATGCTCCAGGGCGCTTTCGCGCTAACCGCCGATGGACCTCAGGTGCTGGTACCCCCAGCCCTGCGACCGTTCCTGTTGCGGAGCACGTAGCCACCTTCGAGGAACTCAGTAGACCAGTGACGGCGCAGCCGCAGACGCAGCACCCCAAGGTATCATCGGATGAGACACCACACACATGGTCCGAGTCGCAGCTCGTCCGCGCGCAACCGTCGTGGGGCCCCAGGCCCATGCGGCGAGAGTAGGTCGAGCCCGCGTACTGCCTCTCAGAGGCCATGCGCTCCCCGTGAGAGGGTGCAGAGGGAAGCTGACGCTCCCCACCTCTCCATCTCAGACGACCAGCCGGCGGAAACGTCCGCCGCAGGTGAAATAGCTGAGCTCAGAGACCAGGTTGAAACCTTCGTGTCCAGGCAATACTCTGGACTACTGCAGAGCGTTCAGACGAACGCCGCCGATACTGCAGCCATACGCCGCGATCTTGACGGCGCCTTAGGGATCATCGGTTCCAGGATTGCCGAAGATCGACGCATCATAGGAGAGCTGCAGTACCAGGTTGATCGTGAGGTGTCACACTCAGGTGAACGAACGGCGATGGTCGAGAACCTGCGCAACTACCTAGCGCAGATGGAGCAACAGCTTGTGCTCGTACGCGACACAGGCGTTTCAGCAGTCAGGATCCTACACGATGAGATCCACGACCAGCTCCGCAACCGACCACCACCAGCCGAGGCCACCGACCTTGGCGACGTTCAGTCTCAGATCAATGACCTTCGATACCACATAGACCGCACTACGGCGACGCTTCGCAACGAAGCACGCGCCAACTCGTCGAACCTGAACGATATGTTGCAACGTACTGAGAGAGTCATCACTCAAAGGCTTGATGCGACCAACGCTGTCGTGCAGCCACTCGCTAACCGGATCTCTGACATCGAGCAGCGTCTTCCTGGCGTACAGGGCGCCCTGGCAGAGTTGCGTGTCGGACGAGCCCAGACTGATCAGCTGGATTCTCCTCCCACGGTTTACGATTTCGCCCGCCTCACTGACAGGTTGCAGGAGGTTGAGAAGGCGGCGGGCCACACGCAGTTGGAGCTCTCCCAGGTTATTCGTGAGAGAGATACTGAGAAAGTACGTGTTGAGGGGCACCTCGCACGTCTGGAAAGCGAGCTGGAGGCACAAAGCGCCCGTCTCCGAGCATGCGAGCAACGACTTGATCGATGCTCACAACGTTCTCGGGATACTGATGAGTACACACGCCAAAAGGTGGCCCAAATACACGAAGACATGACGAGCTGGACGAAGCTGATCGACCACACCAACGACACCAGTCTCCACCTTCGACCTGCAACCGACCTGCACAGGCCGACGGCAGCGTCCGCTGAAGCACCACAAGCTTCTGCAGGACAACAACGACGTACGTCACCAGGAGCAGCCTCTGCGGCAGCTTCTGCACAGACACGCCATGTGTCTCCCGTGCGCACAGAACCGACTACTGACGGTGTACCGATACCCTCGCAACCGCTGTCTGCGGTTTCGGTCCATACTACAACTCCTATCAAGGAGTCAGACACCGTCCGAGTCCCTGTCTTGCCTAAGATCACGCAGCTGCTCGAGTGGCAGCAAAAGGTACGGAAGAACTTTGGGGCCGCCTCAGGGCGACCATCCAAAGCATATGCCCCCCTATGCGTGGCTGAACAGCCCGAGTGTACCTTCGAGGACTTACAAGACAGTGGAGACTTTGAGAGCATCGATTGCAAACTTGCTACCGCTCTGAGCGACATCTTATCCTCAGACTTGCGCTACCAAATCAGGCTCATCGAAACCAGAGAGCACAAAGCAGGACGCATGCTCAAAGGGCGCCAGATCTACTGGCACATCCTACAGTCCTACAAAGTGCCAGAGGTTGATGACGACCTGCACGACTTCGAGCGCCTTAAAGAACTGAGGATGAGAGATGAGGATTTGCAACGTTTTATCACTGACTGGGGTGCTTTACTCTTGGAGTGCCGAGAAGCACCCGATCCAAAGATCTTGGAATCTCTGTTTCGTACGCAGATTCGGAGACATGCCTGGATGAAACAAGCCATGTACGAGTACCAGCGCATGAAGATCAGCGGCCCGAATCTGGCTCCGACAGCGCGTCCTGGACGTACTGGAGCTCAAACAATTGGAGATTAATCAGAATAAGTCACGGTACGAACATGAGACACGTTCTCAAGTCAATGTGTGCGCTGCCTGGAAGAAAGGCAATTGTCGCAATGGTGAACGGTGCAAGGCTTTGCATACATATTCCAGGGATTGGAAGAACAACAAATCTTCCAGAGCATCGACAGCTGGTGGCAACTCCCGCCGCAGCGTGTCAACTCCTGCGAATCACAAGAAGCCAGCATCGAAACCATTTTGCTTCGAGTTCGCCAAGCGCAACACATGTACCAGAGGCGACAAGTGCAACTTTCCACACGTCGCACAGTGTAAAGATTTCGCACAGAATAAGTGCCCCAAAGGCGACACATGCAAATACGCTCATCTTACACCTGGTGCGAAGACTCCCGAGCGAAGCCCGAGTCGACCACGGACCTCCAGTCAGGATGGCCGCGGCCGATCACCATCCCGCGGATCAGGAAGCCAGCGTTCTTCACAACGCGGGGGGTTCCGCTACGCAAGCGGCTCGCGCCATGGACGTGACAACCGACGCCAATACGACCGATCTCGTTCAACATCCAGGAGGTCCCTAGACTCTCGCAGTCAATCGAGCAGTCGATGCGACAGATCTTCGAGATCTACCTCCCGAGGACGAGACAACCGTGGCGGCGGACGTGGCAACCCACGCGGCCGTGATAGATCATATGGTAGTGGCAAAGGACGTGGCAGACGTTCCCCGAGCCGTGGTTCGTCCCGTGGTTCTCCCCACGCCAGAGCACGTTCTCCTGCCAACTATCGACGTTCACGCCGTTCCGATCGCAGTTGCGTCATTCGCGACGAGACCCTCATGGCCAACACTAAGGTCACTACGACATCTACCAAAACACGCCGTCGGATACGCTTCGACACACGTAATGTGGAATACTACCTACATACCGTATCTGGCAGGGCCAGATTGGACAAGTGGAAGGAGATGCCGAACGAGGGTGACATTGTCAATGTACCAGACCCGTTACCACAACGATGGTGGGATCAAAGTGCAGACGCTCTACGAGAATGTCAAAAAGAGGCACAGCTATGGTGCAAAGATCTATATGACTACCGACACAACAAGGAGTCGGTGGTCACACCAACTGCGACCCGACGATTCGATGACGCTGTCAAGCAGTCATCAAAGACAGCCCAGACGAAGACAACGACGATGCAAGCCGACCCACCACGCTCGACTGCTGCATTGGCACGATCTTGGGTTCTCGACAGTGGTTCTGCTCATCATATTCAGGGTAAACACGAACTGACGCAGACCGAATCGGATCGCATATCTATTCGCGAAGAGCATATTCTGGAAACCGCCAATGGTGATCGTACTGTCAACGAGCACTACGACATACGGCTACCCGAGGTTGGCTTACACAGTTCAGCCCTTGCTTTGCCAGACTGTCCATCTTTACTATCATTTGGGAATCTGATTGAGGTTGATGGCTTTCGACAGCTTTGGGATCCCGAGCTGGGCTACTTGCTTCAGGATCCGGGGGGCCAATGGTATTATATTCCAGTCAACAATAGAGTTCCAGAAATGCGACTCGACGACCTGGCACTGATACCACCACCACGTCTATGCACTTCGTCAGCACCCCGACGTCGTCAGCGCAAGCGTTTATCCGCCCGCTGCAACGACATTTGTTGGTGCTGCAAAACTACAGAGCAGTCAACAACTGCAGATGAGCCACGGCCCCGCATAGGGACCTGCCCCAAGAGACCACATGTCGGAGAGGGAGGAGGAGCACGGACCACCACGGTCGATAACCTCCCGACACAAGCAAAGACGAGCCTAACGTGGACACACCCACCGAATCGCCTACGTCTCAGACGCAGTATTCTCCTCCAACATGCGGGGGGCTAGCAGATACAGCTCAAGCAGATAACGACATGCCGACGGAGACGCTCACACGAATGCACCGCGACAATGATCGCGTTCTTCCAAACAGACAGAAGAAATCGATTGACCCGATGCATTACATGACTCACAGTCCAAAACACCCTGACTGTGAGATTTGTTCTCGCACGATGGCGCAGAATGCTCCGTGTCGACGACAGCACAAACCACACCTACCGGCAGACCCCACCGACGAGGATAAAGCCTACGAAGCTTTTATCCCGAAGAAGTTTGGCGAGGCTTTAACTGCCGACCATATCGTCCTGGCCAAAGACGATGCCGCAGACAAGCACGGCGACAAGTGTGCACTTGTTGTCCTAGACAGATACACCGGCATCTTTATGGCCTACCCAGGACTACACAGAGACGCAGCTACCACAAAGGCATCCTTTCAACAGTTCATCGCCGCGAACGATGAGGTGAAGCATATCTATACAGACAACTCTGGAGAGCCTCAGAAGGCTTGCCGCCAACTGGGATGGAGACACGACACGAGTACGCCACATCGTCCGCAAACGAATGGATTGATCGAGCGCGTCGTCAAGATTGTCATTCTCGGTGCGAGAGCTGTGTTGCATATGTCTGGTCTGGGACACGCACGGTGGAAAGAAGCCATGCAAGCCTTTTGCTGTGGACGCAATTGTGTGCATACATCCACGGGCGTTGCTGCCCTCAATGAGGAGCATGCCGATAAGACAGCTCATGAAATACGCTTTGGTGAAAGCTTTTCCGGGCACTGCATGCCATTCGGTGCTCGGATCTTCTGGAAATGCCTCAACCCCGAGATTAACAACGAGACTGCAAAGTTCAAAGAAAATACTCGGGAAGGTATTCATGGGTTACCATTTACACTCTGGTGGACGATGGTCAGGTGACTACCTTGTCTTGGACACGGCTACATACGCCAAGAATCCTGATGGGGAACTGCGTCACGTGCACAGAGTCAAAGACGTCATCATCCCTGATGGCAAGTTCACCTACCCGGTGAAAGAAGGTACTCTACGACATCATAGCCCTGAGGCACACGACGAGGTCAAGGCATCTACCTCTCGCCCCTTGGGCGACAAACCAATGCCCGATCCTCCACTTTCCTACCCTAAAGAATGGGATGACCCGTCTATGATGACAACGGACGACAACGCCGCTGATATCCACGCATCGGCCTCTGAAGTTGCTGCACCAGCGCTGGAGCCCGACTACTGGGAACAGCGCGGATATTGCGTCATCAGACATATTCGTACTCCACGCAAGAAATTGTTCATCCCGACGGACGACGTCATGAACATACCTGTACCTGTTGATCAACTCGACGTGACACGAGATTTCAAGACGACTTATACTTTTGAGGGAGAAAGTGACTTTCGCGATGTTTGGGATGGTGTCAGCGCCAACGACCACAGGGAGTTAAGCGAGCCATGGACAGGCACGGTTCGGTTCTATGAGCTTCCAAAAATATCGCCAGATGGCAAAATGGTGGTCCGCGGCCGCGAGACACGTATACAGACTACTACACGTCCTGATCACATTCTTCCCGAGCATTGGAAAACCCTATCTCGTGGACAACAGAGGAAGGAAGTCGACTACGCCGAAGACGTTAAACGAGCTCGTGAGATTCGTGACCGAGCTGCACTTCGAGTGCGGACAAGACAGGACAAACAGGTCAACAATTTCCGTACCACTGCAGCCGGCGGACCCACATGGAATACTGTGGAACGACGGATGACATACGACACTGACAACGGCGCAGTCATCCGTGACGAGAACGTTAAAGGCGTGACGAACAAAGAAATACTGTCTGCCAAACTACCTGGTGGGCCACGTGACGTTACTACGGTACTGTACTACCGCCAAACACCACAACAGCACGCTGGAGAAGAATGTGCTTTGGTACTTGTGGATAGTGAGGGAACCGACTTTGGGACCATGAACCCGCTCATACGCCAGTTCACCCAGTCGGTAGCAATGCCCACTATGCCACGTGAGACGACCTACACACTGGCACACAGAGACAAAATCCCCGATTCCTCATGGGCACGCCCGGCCCTAGTTACCAGAAGCCTGAGTAAGAAAGAAGTTGCCGCATAACCACGTGCACAGGAGGCCCTACGAAAAGAATACGAGAGATTGGAAAAGAAACAAACGTGGATGTTGGAGACTGTTGCAGAAAAAGCTGATATTGAGTCACAAGCTATTCGCACTGGGACGAAAGTTCATTTCTTCAACATCTTGGAACTATCTTCAGTCAAACACGAAGAACTTCCACCTGATCTACGTAAATTCAAGGGCAGAGTGGTGGTTCAGGGCAATGCAGGCAAAGATGAAACTGGTTTGGCCGCCATATTCGCCGACGCCGCTTCCAGTGCTTCGCATATTGAGGCTTCCAAACTTTGCGATGCTACTGCATTCTTGCCGCAATATGCGGGCGAACAAAGTGATGCACCTGGAGCCTACACGCAAGCATTACTATACGGCGACGGACGAGTCGATCCAGCTGATACTTGGATTACCATACCTAAATGGCGACAACCGACATCCTGGTCAAAATGCAAGAATCCAGTGTGCCGATTACGATTGGCACTATACGGACACCCTCTTGCAGGTGTCTTTTGGGGACGAAAATGTCGTACGTGCTTAGAAAGCGTTGGTTTCGAGCCTATCCAGGATGGGAGTGTGTATGGAGACACAACAAACTGGGACTGATACTTTCAGTATATGTGGACGACTTCAAATTAGCCGGACCAGCTAACAATCTACAAGCTGGCTGGGATTATATCCGCAAAAGCGGTATTGACTTGGATCCACCTACTCCATACTCACAATATCTTGGCTGTGGACAACAGGCATACGAGGTACCGCAGAATATCTTCGACAAAAGAATGTCTACCATACGACCTATGTTGCCCGTACACAATGAGAAAGATCACAATACAGCCAAACAAGTTCGTGGAATTCGACATGATATGCTTGGTTTTACCGATCAGTGCATTGAGCGGTACCTGGAATGCGCTTCCAAGCGCGCCCAGGGACCGGGGTCACGTCGGAAACGATCCGACTCGCGGAGGACTTCGCGATCCAAATCGCCTGCATCCTCCGGGTCGGTCGCCAGACCTACTAGCGTGCTCAACGCACGGACGCGATCATCCAGCCCAGCAAGATCGGCCGATACGACATCTACTACAACAGATCCCATACCAGTCACATACGATGACCTACCTGACGCCGAAACTCCTGGCATCGAGGACACCTCCTTCACCGATTCCGATTACTCCGACGAGGGCATCCTTGGCCAGGACGCGGCGAGCGTACTGATGAAGATTCTCTACCTGGCACGTTGCTGTCGTTTCGATCTTCTACATCCAGTATGTATGCCAGCCGGAGAAATTACCAAATGGAATACCACGTGTGATAAACGTCTACATCGATTGATATGCTACATCAAAACGACGCGTACACATTGTTTACACGGATGGATAGGTGATTCGTCAGACAAGTTATCCATCATGCTCTTCACTGATGCCTCGTTCGCTGATTGCATTACATCATCCAAATCCACTGCCGGCGTCTTCGCCGCGCTTGTTGGACCCAATACGTTCTTTCCGGTCAACGCTGTGTGTAAGAAACAAACGGTTGTGTCGCATTCATCTACAGAATCCGAGATCGTTGCTCTTGACTCAGCACTACGACTGGATGGACTACCACTACTCTCATTCTGGGAAGCCGTGGTGGGAGTTGCCAACACATGCAAAGAGAAGAATACTTGCCTGAGCTGCCGGGGACGCGCCGACACGGCGATGTATCCGACGTTGGCCGCCAAAAAGAAGCGTGAGCCATCGCCTCGCAAGGCGCCCCCCACAAGGGGATCTTCTCCTAGCCGTAGGCAACTACCGCTAAATACGGAGTTACCTACGCCTCCAAAGAGGCGTACAATATCCCATGAGGGTACCGTATTGCACGTGGATCCAGAACCAGCTCAGGAGATTAGTTCTCCCAAAGTGCGTCTTATCGTCCTCGAGGATAATCAGGCCGTGATCAAAATTGTCCAAAAGGGACGTGCACCAGCACATCGTCATCTTCATCGTACTCATCGTATCAACCTGGATTGGATATGCGAGACATGCCAACTCGAACATATCGAGCTCAAATATGTAGGTACAAAAGAGCAGATCGCAGATATGCTGACCAAACATTTCGAGCCGCAGAAAGCAGACCTCTGGATGGACCTCTTGGAACACTCGCTCATCTTTCCCGCTACTCCGGTACAATGTCCTCCAAAGAAACCATGGAAACCACTGCGAGGGCCTCGGAGGCCCGACGGTTTACCTCATGTTGCAGAACCTCCAAAACTGGATGGATGCCCGGAAGTATGCAAAATATTACTTACAGAAAAAGAAGGATGGGGCGAGGTAGGATCAGAATGTGGAATGCGGTGCGTTGGACAAGCCAATCACGAGGGCATATGCGCATGCATGTACCACATTGGTGTACCAGCTGCAGCTATTGTTTCGCGCGCACCTCGGTCAAGAGCACGTTCCCCGCGCGGTAGACATCCCCGCCATCCTCCCTCGCCTCCACAGGATACAGAGAGGTCTAGGACACTAATTGTACGTTCATGCCGCAGCAATTTTACGACTCGAGCTATAAAGCTAACAGGCATCCTGTTCGCCGTGTGCGAGGCGAAAATACTCCCATCCACGAGATGGATCAGGCACAGCCGCTCCACCTCATCGGCTGGCCCATCGGCTGCGACGCTGAGTGCGACCCGAACGCCAAGGACGACGACCGCGTGGGCTTCACGTACCGCGCTCAAACTGGTCGCCCTCGTGATCCTGATGATGGATACATATACGTACATCAACGGCGCGCTGATCGCAGTGCAGACTTTGATCTCCGCGTACCCGACGAATCCACTATTCGAGAAATTGCCCGCTCTGCGTCCGCCGACGTCAAGAGTTGGATCAGCGAAACTGGTGGAACAGTCGGCGGCGACGCCAACTACGAGTACAGCACGTTTACGGCTACCCCATGGCTGTCTTTCATGAGGGCTATGTGCATGCTTTCCAGCCTCTTCACTCGTAACCCGTCTGTACAAGAAAGTGTTCGTGGTTTACATGATCACTTGAACGCAGTGATCCCAGGAGCGCACCGCAAGTGCCCGCCAATGGACCTTACGACGATGATATTGAAGACGGAGTGGATGATGATTCGCAATGATTGGTCCAAAATTGACAGTGCAGTACTGGGACAATATGCCGAGGACAGTGTTCAGGATACAAAACACTACTATGGAAACGGTCTTTGTGCACCCTCCGATGTATACAGCAATGGATTGACAACTCCATGCTATGCTCCTAAACTTGAGCGCATAGCGATCAAGTTACCCACACGCCCACCTGGCTGAGCCAGGACATCAGATACATCGGGACACATCGGCCACGTTGTTGAGGATAATTTGGTCACCGACATGCGAGCATTTTCCGACATTAACCAGACAGGCAAATTTCGCCGCAAGTTCAGCACATGGTTGACTGCGCGCGGAGGCTTCGGAGGTATCGGATCATACTCCAAGGCGGTGGCAACACCATCCGATCGCCCAGAAGGCTGGGAGGCAATATCAGAGCACGACGAGAATATGACAAGCACCTATCGTTGGCAACCATACAACGAGGGCAATGTCTTCTTTGGCGAAGCCCCCGATGAGATTGACCCTGGTCTTACTCCTGGTCCTGATATTGACCCACTCGAGCTGGATCAAGCAAAGTACAGCGCTTTCTGTGGTGGTCGTTTGGTTTCTACTCTTCTTTCAGATAATGAGTGGTGTGCCCGTGTACAAGAAGATCTGGGACTACTCTTGCATCATGCCTTCGGTCCATCAGGGCACGCATACAAATGGACCAATTTGTACACCGATTCAACATGGATTATGCACCCCAAGAACGGGGCCAAGGGTGCAAACCACAAGAAGTACCCAAGCCACGGCATTGACGAGCTCAACAATGCACAGAAGCGAGAAGATCTCGCCAAAGTATCAAATTTTGCTCTTGTACCGTTATGTATGCCGTGCCTCAATCGCGCGGAATACATGGGTGGCGCTACCCTCGAGCACTTGTCGACCATCATCCGCGACGACATCATGATGTGGGCATTCTCCTTTGGCAATTATAAAGAATGGTTCAGACAGAACGACACGCCGATCGGCCAAGATTGCATTCAATTGCCAGAGGCTGGTGGAGACACCCGCTATGGTATGGAAGAACTGCGTAACCAGCGTACGCAGACACAGGAGAGCCGTACCACAGCTATTCTCAACAACCAGTTGGAGTCCACCCTCGAGCAGCGCAACATGATCAAGACGATCCGCGAGGCCAGAGGCCTCATGTTACACAGCGACAATGCCTCCACCAAAAGGTGGCGTGAGTTAAACGAGGTCATCTGGAGTTACTGGGCCAATGATTTTCCTGCATATGTGAAACAAAGACACTATTGCAGAGGCCCCAATGCCATGGTGGTATGGAGCGCGAATGACATCGCATGTGCCAACCACGGACAGAACACCGTGGACATGCGTCGCCACCAGGATCGCGCACCTACTGCCGTACGTGAGCTCCAGAAAATGGAATGTGATGGTGGCCTCCCGACGCTCATGCCAGTACACGTACAAGTGGATGTATCACGTTTTGTCGATGTGATGCAGTATTTCCGCTGCCCCACGGTCATGGGGCCTGGCAAAGCAGCGCAGTGGGGCGTACACCCGAACTTGGATTACCACACGGACGATTTGATCAGGATTATGCAAAATCGTGGTATTACGGTTCTTCCATCAGACCACTGGATAGAAGCGTACGATAGAATCACCCCACAGGCTTGGCATGCAAAACAGAACAACCATAACATGGCGATGTTTACGACACAGTTCTGCGACGCAGTATGCTATCGTAACTTCTGCGCTTTGATCCAGTCACTGCCTTCTCAGCCGTATCCATTCAGGCCGCCCATGCTGACTCCCGTCACGGACGAGCAGGCCCGCATACAGGCCAAGGATAACATGGCGGCTCTCGACTTCAGAGAGAGGATGACAAACGAATGGAAGAGAGACCTCAGCCTCACGACGCTGATGACACAGACGGCAGGCGAGATGGCTCATTGTGCGTGGATGGCATCATGTGCCGATGGTGCGCTGCCGGCATCACTGCCTGCTAACGCAGGCGACGCAAGCGTACCTATTCCTGGAATTCCGATACGGACACCAGCACTTGATCCTCGCGAGCCGAACAAGGCTATTCCTGAAAATGATCCATTTGGTCTTGCATACGACGACTTATTCCAGTACCTCTTACTGTTAATCAACGACTACCCTGGGGCATGGGCATCCTGGGAGTCAGTCGAGAAACAAGAGCTCCTCCACCCCAAGATCATTAAAACGGTTGAAGATGCACATGCTGTTACTTGGGTTGTGTTTGAGCAGTTTCTACAACAGATTACCGACTTGGATGGAGACGATAACGCGACCAGATCACGACTCATTGCAGAAAACAACAGGTTGACATCTCACTATATCGGCCCTGCTGCCGAGAACGAGCAGACCATCGAAGCATGCAAAACATTCTTCAGACAGAATGCACTGGATCGCGTGGCATTGGGATACGATCCTGATGTTCCGACTTCCGTGTGGCGCGCGGCGGCCGATGCGGAACAGCCAGCACCACCGGGCCCATTGCCTGAGCCACTGCAACCTGGCCCGCAATCGATAGCCGTGCCAAAGTCATCGACTCATGGACCACCCCTACACCATGCGCCAGCAGACCAACAGCCAGCAGTTCAGCTCCCGAAAGCCGAGGCAGTACCGATCCCAGACGACGGCACTGACCTAGATGCTATGGAGCTGGAGGCAACTCCTGCCGACGACGACTCTTCTCCACACAAGATGAATTTATTGTCATGGCAGGACAGCTGCGAGCGTTCTATGTACGAGGACATCAGCCAGGTCGGGGTGTTCGATAACGCATTCACTATTCGAGAGTGGAAGCTGCAAGCAGGCTTGCGGGGTACATCCGCGGTCAATGGATTCGCTTGCCTGCAAGACGACGAATGGTTCGACCAACTGCAACATGACGATCGTGTGATTGCTCATGCTCCTGATATTGCACAGTCTGGTTGCTTTCCAGAATGGAAGTGGATATCGTTACCAAATTACGACGACGTACGTTATGGTCCTGAGTTACTTGATGAGTGGCTGGGGGAACCCAAATACATGAGCAAAGACATCGCGACGATGTTACGCCACGAGATCCACTACAAGAAGTTCTATATCACTCAATTTCACGATAGACGTATCAACATCTGGACGAAAACAACATATCGTGAATGGAAGATTCCAAGTAATTGGGAATCCTTTCAGGAGATGGTCCAATGGAAATTCGGTGAACGTAAAAACCACAACGGACCATCCATGGACGCGGCCATGTCGCACTTCAAGAAAGATGGTGAGAAAGATGGGTATACCGATTGGAACGATTATTACCCGATCTTCATCATTCGTGCGTTCCAGAAGCATATCGACCCGCAGAAAAATCGGATCGAGATATACGCCAAACCAATCCCCGAGGGAGGTGATCCCAGCTGTTTCGATTGGAACAGCGTTATCGCTATTCGAAGTGTTGGAGGCCACAGTTGCGTCAACCCACTTTCCAAACCATGGAACATGGGCTGGGAGAGCCTACAATGGACAGACGTGAAATACCTCCACCATGGCACGACATTCCGTGCTTGGCGCAACATCCTCAAGACAGGGATCATTCCAGGCTGCGTCGATCCATCTTCTCAGAGAGACAAGCATCATAAACCATCACAACGCACGGAGGCATTCTTCAGTTCCAGCACATATATAGACACTGTCCAGAAGAATCCCCACACCTCGGTAGAGTCATACAAGTTCAATCACTACAAGAACGAGGTCGAGTTGGTGATCAACATGGAGATCGCCACAAAAGCTGGTTGCAGATTCTGGTTGGGCGCTCAAGGCGCTAATATGACAGAGGACGTGGTTCCAGCAGCGGCAGTCATTGCAATTCGCCGTCTCCAACCACGCCACGTGCACGGCCAGCAGATATGGCCGGAGGGCCCTCCCTGGGACTATCCGCCATTGGCCGCGAGACAACCAATGAGCAAGTACGAGATTTGCGCCTATCTTCCTGGAGGGGAGTTCATCGATGACCCTCCTGGGATTACACCAGCCAACATGGATCGCGACATGGATCAGCAGTCAAGGATGCCGTCAGCATCAGCATCGTCGGCTCAGCGACCGATTGCCCCTCAGCTGGGGGCAACCCCTGCTGGCCGCATCTCTGGCGCCGACGCCTTGGACGAGCAAATGGTCCGTGCTATGATCGACGACATCGACCACAAAACAGAAGATAAAGAACGGTTAATTGCTATGTCATACTGCCGAGAGGCTCTTCGACCCATTACATCAAAGATTACACGAAAAGATTGGGATCGTCGGCCTACATTTAATGATGTTCGCATGGGGGACTTCATTGTCACCAAGAATTGGGGATCTACCAACTGTTATCATTACGACAATCACTACCCCAAGGGCAATCACAAAACCAAGGTTCTCATGAACAAGGGCCACATATACGGCCCAATCATTCATTTCGGAGTCTTTGACAAGTTCTTTGCGGTACAAGTACCTATCCTCAACTACGGTTTACGATGGGTAGACATATGGTACAATGACAAAAGCATGCCTCTCAAGGGCGTTGTCTTTGCTTTACCAATTCGTGCCGACAAATATGCCATTGACCCGACAAATATGAATACTGCCCTGGAAGGACCATCCTCATGCCGTGACAAAGTACTTCAGCACAGAACAGATGGTGATCTGCCATATCTCGGTATGCCGAGCATTTATAAGCCACGTATCCCACGTACACCTACCAGACGGCCCGCTCCTCGGACACCCGATCCCGAAGAGCTGGTGGCCACGCCTGCCGAGGATACCGCTCCCGCGGACGATGGACCCCAACAAACGGCAGGCCAATCTGCCGAACCTCTGGTTACCGTTTTTGTGGATATATCAAACATACCACTCACTGCCGAAGAAAAAGCGGCAACTTATAATATGAGAGCAGATCTATCAGCAGAGATCCAAGCAGATGAGCACGTCGACGCGAGCATCCTCGACAACGTTATTGACCCGCCAGAAGACTTCCTCAATCACCCCGACTACGACCCAACGGATCATACAAGGTGGACCAGACAATCATACGACCACAGCATATACCGCTGGTTGTCGGAGCTTTTGGTAGACCCACCTATGATAAAGATGAAGCAAATCATTGAGGTGCACACTGGCGTGGACAGATTTGTGGTGGATAGAGTGCAGTCGTACTTGCAATTCGACGTTCAATTCGGATCCAAAGCATGGAACGCAGAAACGTACTATCTGGATTATAATCATACCCACAAATGGGCACGTGGCTTACCGATTTGCAGTGCAGATCGCTTCTTCAAAAAGTTGGTACACTACCTGGTCCCAGAAACCATCGAGGAGTCGACTACAGGAGTCTTTCAATGGATCTCCAAAGTGTATCAAAACATATTGCTGGACAGTATTGCGGAGCTCCGTGGCTTCACAAAAGATGCTATCCATCAGAATCATCCCGCACTCCAAACGTTGCGTGATCTATTTACACATTGCATCAACACATTCGGCAATCCAGGCTTCCCCGTATGGACGGAGCTGGTGGAAACACCTGCCGCGCCACGTGGCCCAGGCGCGGAGCAGGACATTCCCCAGGACCCAGGCAGCATTGCATCCGCAGCTCCTGATCAAGAAACCATGGTACGGATCATAGCCGAGCAGACGGGAGTCAACCGCGAGGAGGGCGACAACGAGTCCGCCTTGCAGGAGGAGGCTCGCCGTCTCCGTACAGAAAACGTATGCCATGGTGATGCTGAGGATGCGGACAACGACGCGACAGAGCGCATAGGACTGCCAGGGGAAAGATTGTCTAGGATCGAGATCGAGGGAATGAGTATATCAATCGCTTCCCGACAGAATGCTGAGATCGACCGCGATGCCATGGATCAGATCGGCCGCAGTCTCGCTCGTGGCCAGGCGACCCAATGGGGATCCCGTGAGCATCTCACGATCGACGGAGCCCCAGAAACTATCCAGCATGATATCGCGCGATGTCGGAATTGCGATCGCATCTTATCCCTAGGGATCGTTACAAATGATGGTACCCTTTGTGACATCTGCTGACAGTACACTGTATCTGTAGGTGCTACGGGTAAAAATATCGCCGTCCAGAGCGACCTAGCATACCTCCAGAAGCTGACCAACTGGATCAGGACGACGCTCTCCCAGGATGACATCACGAGGTACATGCGAGACGGAGCGCAAGTCATCATGACGGGCAAGCGCTCATTTCCAGGCAATGAGAAAGGCGCGCTGAGGAGAATGGCCAATTCCGCTAGGAAGAGGTATCAGAAGTGGGTCGACTCTGGCCGCCCTCCTGCACACGAGTGCAGACTGATGGGCGAGGGTGAAGACGACAGACCTCTGTACCACCCATATGCCAATCTCGTCCAGCGTTTTCTCAACGATTTGAAGTTCCACCACCAAGTGACAGGCGCTCGCGTTAACGTGGGCAAGAAGGCCTGGACCGTTGAGGACATGCGTGGTGCATGTGAGATCCTCGAGACCAGCATCAGGACTGGCCAAGCTGGTCGGAAGAAATGGTGGTTGAACGAAGGCAGGCTCGACAGACGCACGCGGCAGGCTCGCGGACTTGTCGCGATTGCCCTCCCCGGGGGGGATGGCGCCCGTGAGAAAGTCACGCAGCGCAAGCTTGCCGCGCTTGCTCACGAATTGTTGGGTTCTGCCTTGGGTCCCACCGACCAGAGGGGGTTTGATTCAGGGATGAGAACCGATCCGATCGAACCGGATACACACTCCCAACACTCTGATGGTGCCATGGAGCCGCGCCATCCGCCGCCGCCGCGCCCTGCCCCTGGCGATGCTGCACGGTCTAGCGCCTCTGGCGCGGATGACCGCACGCTCGCGGGGCCGCGCGGCACTGCAGCGCAGCGGCAGGATAGCGATGACAGCTACAGACCTCGCGCCAAGAGGGCGCGTGCGACAGACTGCGCCGCCTGGTGGCGCGACGACCTAGGGGACAGCCATTGGGGCCTCAGGTACTGGAGCTACTACATCAACTGCTGGATCTACATCGCGCTCAACAACGACGAGTTCGTATACATCCGCGACATCCAGTACAACAAGTGGTTTCGCCACTGGATCCCGAGGACATCTTGGGAGACGTTCGCGACGAGCTACGTGACGTACGATGGCCACAGGATGTGGGGCCGCGGGTTCTACGAGAACGGCAACACGTAATGAGTCGGCCGCAAGGCCCACCGCTCGAAAGGCTTGAACTTCATTATAATACAAGTTCGCCTTGAGCGGTGGCTATTATATACTTCTAGGCCACTTCACTATGCACTACGAGTGGCCACACATACACATATTTTGCGATAACCAAGGCAGCCTCCAAAGGAGCAGCGCCAACGGGAGTCGCCATATTGAGATTTTACCTGCATGCAACTTCGTGTTCATCAACGCGACCTTTCGTCTGGCCAGACATTTGCTTTGATATATAGATGCGTTTCGTAACACGATCGTGTTCATCAACGCGATCTCAGAAGGCATATTCTTTAGAGTCTAACTCCGTTGCGTTGAGAATGATCTGACAGCTGGTGGCAACACCTGCCTCGCATAGGCGAGGCAGATTACAAGTTGCTTTAACTTGCTCAGATCCTTTTTCTCCGCCCACCCGTGTCTCATTCTTCTCCGCCCTCGAGTGCCGAAGCGTTTTGGGGGGCGCACCGAGGGGGCACCAAAGCGTGCTTGGCGAAGAAATCGAGACCCTGGGTGTTCCTTCTTACCTTACCTTGCAGCTGAGGCTATACAAAGTTTAAGCTCAGCTGCCTGACAGAATTGAGGATTGACGGAGTAAAAGGGTGATGGATTCTTTTCCTCTGTTCCCGAGTCCCACCCTCACGGACGGGATTCGGGACGGGGTGTGTGAATAGAACCCGTGTAATACCCTCATATATACTCCTTATCCTCACCTCTCCTGCGCCTGGCCGTTTGGGCTCAGGTATTGGGACGGATCGATCATACCTTTGATCGTGCAGGAGGGAACGACATCCATCTATCCCTCCTTCCCTCTACCAACGGATCAGGGGTTCTGTACCCTTGTACTTCAACCCCATGCACAGTCTTCGCCTTCGGCCTCGTGCCGCCAGGGGCAGCATGGTAAACGTTCAGCTAGGGGTTCCCGCGGAAGTTGCCCAAGCACGACGCAAAGCGGCTCGACGGGGTGCATGATGCAGCGACTCCATCGGCTAAGATGTTGCGTACAGCGCTGGGCTGAGCAGGACGACGAGTGGAGGCAGCGAGGCCGCCAAGCAGCGCCTGTGGGTGCTGCCCAAGGCAAGCGGTGTATACCCTGCGAATCGGAATTTCGCGCGGCCAGTGCGCGAAATCCACGGCGCTGCTGCTGCGAGCGGTGTTTGCGCGATGTTCGGCGCCTGCGTTCGGTGGCGGCTGCCCGACACCACCGCGCGATCTTCGTGATAACAAGCCGAGAATGCACGCGGCCAGTTTTCTTCAACATCGCGGAGCCGTAGGTGGGGTGGTGTCGTCTCTCTTCTGGTCCAGTCTCTCCCGCGCTGAATACCCTCCTTTTCCTCTTCTCGTCAATCCGTCTTCCCTCAGAGAGTATGTTCCAAGTCGATGTTTGCCAGAGTGAACCCCAACTAGTGGCCCGGTAAGCACTATTTGGAGCATTGTGTTTTGCCCACGCGCAATCACCCCGCTTTCCCATCTGCAACTTGTTTCGCAAAATGGAGCGTGCAATCTCGCGAGCAGAGCGGCCAGCTGGTTTGGCACAGCTGATGCGGCTGCGATGGCGGGTGCCGGTGGAGCTGAATTGGCCAACGCGTCTCAGAGGCCGTGCTGGCGGCGCGCGGGCATCTAAGTGCGGGTCGGTGACTCGGGCGGGCGCTGAATCATGATGGCGTCGACACTGGCGACAACGATGATGATAGTAACGACAGTGGTGGCGATGATGACGATGACGGCAGCAACGCCAAGGACGGCGTCGATGCCAGTGACGACGATGATGATTATGATGATGACGATGATGCTGATGATGATGATGATGATGATGTCCATGTGTCGATGATGAAACTGATTGGTTGATGATGGGGGGCATGCCAACGATTGGCAATGACGATAACGGCGGTGATGCGATGCCGCTGATGAGGGTGATGGTTTAGGAAGTGCGCGAGAAATAAGATTGAACGCGTCAGGCACAATGTGTTTGAAAAACAGTTTGCTGGTTTCATGTTTCTGAAGAGCTCTATCTTGAGCTGCTTTGACAACCACTGATTTCGAACAGAATTCGACACGCGCGCGTGACGGCGCGCGTATGGGCCGCATGATATTATTCGACGAGACCCTGACGGACCCCCCAAATGGGCGACAACGACGCGGCAACGGGCGGCGACGTGGCTACACTTCGATGGACCCCCCGAAACGGCGGCAACAAGGCGGTAACGAGGCGGCAACGAGGCGGCAACGGGCGGCGACGTGGCGAAACTTTGGCGGCCCCGTTTAGAGGGCGACAGCGAAGCGACAACGAGGCGGCAACGCTGGCGACGCGGCGAAACCTCGACGCGAGGCGGCAACGAGGCGGCAACGGGCGGCGACGCGGCGAAACATCGACGGATTTCCCCAAGAGGGCGGTAACGAACCCGCCCAAGTGGGCAACGAAACGGCAACTGGCGGCAACGGCGGCGAAACTTTGACAGACCCATGAAAGTGTTCAGGAACGCAAGTAATAACAAACTTGCAGCCAATTGATGTTGAACGCGCTTCTGAAGTTCTTGGGGAACTCATGAATTTGGTTCGACTTTGAGATGTGTGCGCGCTTCTTTGTGGAGGGGGGGGCGCAGGGCTCTAGAATAATGATGTTTTGAAATAGATAAGGGCGCGCGCATGGTAATATTTGACAAGGATGCAGGGGGGTCGACACAGGCTGGGTTGGGATGGTGTGGCCTCATCTGCCATGTGGACGACGAGGCACAAACATGAGTGCAATACGACACGGGATGCGGGCAAGTCCCCGTTCGGCAGGGTGGTAGATTCCATTCTTCTCTTGGCAGGACAAGCTGCGCGGTGCAAGCTGTGTGTGCGTCCAGGAACGCCACGTGGCACACGGGGCGGCGACGGGCGGCGACCTGGGCGAAAGGGCGGAAACCTCAGCCCGCGCTCGAGGCGGCGACGGGCGGCGACCGCGCGAGGCGGCGGCGAGGCGGCGACAGGACGGAGCCCGGTGCAGCCAGCGCGCGGGGCGGGGACGTGCCAGCGGCGGGCGGCCACCGGGCGCAAACCAACGATGCTCGGCTCGAGTTTTTTTTGCCACTGCAGCGCGCAAATGCGCATGATTTGCACGATGTGCTGCAGGTGTGCAGGCATGCGTGACTGCATCCCTGCCTGAACTCGCTGCGAGCCGCAGCCGACGAGGCTCGAATCCAGAAGCCGCAGGACACGTCCTGGAGCCGGGCGGGAAGTTTGCGCAAGCACAGCTTGGGAGCCCTTTGGCATCATCGTGGGGTCCACAGACAGCGCACGGGGCGACGGCGACGCGGCGACGGGCGGCGGTCGGGCAAGAGCCCGAGAGCGCCAACCAGCGCCGCGAGGCGGCGGCGATGCAGCGACGGTGCGGCGACCGGGCGAGAGCCTCGGAGGCGCCACCCACGTACTTTTAAGTCGGGCGTGTCCCTCTACAGGAGGAATGTCTTCCAAAATGGTCAAAGATTAGTCTGGGGACGATTTTTTTGGGACCATTTTTGGCAATTTTTGGGTACATATTTTGATTACGTAGGGGACATGCCCGACTTAAAAGTACTTCGGAGACGCATGTGAACCTCTTACAATGGGGGCGCTCATCAAGAAACCATGTGCGTTTCGTCAGGGTGCCCTTGGTTTCTTCGCTCCGCGCTCTGCGCGGTGACTTCCCGCGGCCGTTGAAGAAGATGCTGCGTTCAGGGTGCTCCGGTTTTCCTCTCAGGTGCACTTCGCGCGCGGGTTTTTAGGGTTGGGGTTCTTGCGAGGGTTTCTTGCGGCCGCGCCCGCACTGTAGTGCAAGCGCCGCTGGGGGAACTTGTCTCCAAGTGAGACGTTCCAAAAGGGGCCTTGCCTTCGAGGATCGAAGGAGTTGCCATCTCTTCCTCAGCGGAAGGCGGCGGAAGGGCGGCGGAAGGTCGGCGGAAGTACAACGAGGCCGCCTCCGCCAGCGGAAGCCTGCGGGAGTCCGGCGGAAGCAAAAATGGATCTCTCAAGACATGGGCAACATTTTTGAGTTCAGGCTTTCTGGGATCCGCCAAGTGTCGCGCGGAGCGGGGGCGGATCCTTTTCGAAACGGGGCTTGCGCAGCATGCGTTCTCAAACTTCGCCTCTTGCACGGTGACGCTTCTGAGGGCTGCGTCGATGAAGGGCGGCCCCTCGGAGTGCGACGCTCTCGCCCAGGACGTGCAGCAGGTACGCCGCCACATCCAGCGACCAGGAGCGAGCGCAGCAGTTCTGACCGCGAGCGAGGATGATTCAGGAGACCGGCGAGAACCACAACGTGGAGGACGATCTCGACCAGCACTTCGCAGCTGCAACGCTCGAGCGAGCAAACGACGCCATCCACATCCAGCGACCAGGAACAAGCGCAGCAAGTGTGACCGCGAGCGAGTCTGATTCAGGAGCCTGGCGAGAACCACGATGTCGAGGACGCTCTCGGCCAGCACTTCGCAGCTGCGACGTTCCAGCGAGCAAACGAAGCCCTCAGGCATTTCGAGAGCCCGCGCCAGCGCTACCTGCACTAAGCTCCGCTATAAGTGAATCACTGGCAAGATGAGCTCCAACGGTAGTGCGAGCATTCGCGCGCCCCCGTTATGCGTGTCGAATACCTCATCCACGCTGCGTGCCTGGAATCCGACGCACGACACAAAGGAAACAGTCGCCCTCTTTGCGATTTCGACAGCCCTGAAGAACAATGTCAGGGTCTTGACAAGCGACTCGCCTTGTCTCATCATTCAGATTCCAGTGATTTCCGGGAATGCCGCACAGACTACGCGCAGTCATATGATGCCGCGTGAAATGCTCAATAACATCGCGGGGGTCGCCGCCATATTCCCATCTGAACCAGATGCGTACACCTCCAAGGACAGGTCCAGATCGCCATGTCACTCCAATGTTGCTTTCGCGACCGGCCGGCAGATTTTGTTCGGACGCATGCACGCGGCCACATCACATGTAGAACTCTGGACCCGACTGGGCCGTCCCCGTCTGAAGCCTGACAGTGCCAGCGTGAAGTTCAAGCATCGGGCCCCTCGCCAACGTCGGCTCAGAGCTCCGCAACCTCGAAGCGTCGCCTACACTCTCGCATCAACATCTAATGTTGGCGGCGCCCGTGCGTGGGTGTCGCGTGGGGGTTGGTCTTCCAAGAAGGCGGCGGGGCTTCTAAGAAAGCAGGGGGGCTTCTTAGAAGTCCGCCCTGCTTCTAAGAAGGCTTCTTGGAAGGCTCTGGGGTCTTCCAAGAAGGCCCCGGCCTTCTAAGAAGCCCTTCCGCCTACTTAGTGAGCTGCCCCCCTCACGCCACCCCTTTACCGCCAATAATGCATGCAAGCGCTCAGTATCTCAGTATTAACATGGGGCGGCCCGCGCTCAATTGTTTTCGAGCCGTCGTAGCCTGCAAGGCTCATCTCGCGTGTCTGGCGCGCCTAGCAAACGACAGCAGGCGGGAACGTTCATGCCCGCGCTCAAAGGGCATCACAAAAAGCCCCAATCACAGAATTGCGAGGCCAATCGTACGCATATGCAGACACGATTGAGCGAAGGCATGTGCAGTCAACGTCATGGCACCCTCGCGGCAATTACCAACCCAACAAGTCTATTACGCAGGATCACTTGGCAACTGACATTATGAGCCATGGACCAAGTAACGACAGCGCGCTGAAAGACTGCCTCACACATAAAGCTGCTTACAGCGGCGACCAGGAGCAACATACCGTTGCATCGTACGAACTGCGCTACGCGTGCTGGTACACTGTGCAAGTCTCAGGAAGTAGGAGCATCGGGGGCACCACCCCCGCGTGGACTACAATACAGCACTTTCCGTGTCCGATAAGCCGATTGTCGCCCACCCCTGCTCCGATGTTTCGAACGACGCTAACAAGGCGAACCTCACCAGGACCACGAACTTCTGGGCGCCGATGGCTATCCCTTCCACTCAATTGGCCATGTAAGGCTGACCGATGGCGAGCAACAGCAGCCACGACGATGGCGGTTACCAGCTGGACAGTGCCAAGGCGGAGCACCGCGACATGCGATGGGCCATCCTTCTTGCACCCCAGCTCCCGCCATCCGTGCAGGCCACTCTCCGCGCCAAGTCGGCATCGTTAGTTGCGCTTGCCACCCGGTGCGCGCCAGCATTTGATACCACCGCTCACCCCTCAGCCAGCCACGGTCCACACTGTGCCGTGTGTCAAGAGACTTGGGGCTGACGCACGTCGCCACAAGTGCAACCCCGCGGGCCCATGGCATTTACGACTGTGCAGCCTGATTCTGCTTGCTGTCCAGGGCTTCCTTGCGGGAGGGACAGGGTGAGCAGAAGGAGGAGGGAACAGAGGCAGAGAGACAAGGAGGAGGAGGGAAGCGGAGGAGGAGGAGGAGGAGAAGGAGGAGGAGGACGAAGAGAAGGAGGAGGGGGAGGAGGAGGAGGAGGAGGAGGAGGAGGAGGAGGAGGAGGAGGAGGAGGCTTAGGATGAAGAGGAGGAGGGGGAGTTGGAGGGGGAGGAGGAGGCTTAGGATGAAGAGGAGGAGGAGAAGGAGGAGGAGGAGGAGGGGGAGGAGGAGGAGGAGCAAGAGGAATAGAAACAGGGAGATGCGGAACCTGTGCCCTGCATCTGCGTTCCTTCTGAAAACTGTGGGTTTTGCATTTTTATATCCCGCGGTGCCTTGGCCGTTGGCGGTTCAGCGTCTCCCTGCTCGAGGGGCGTCGACTGCCCACCTCGCCGATGCCGGCCGGGCCGACCGTGGGCCCAGGATCCTCCCTGGTTGATGCTCGATGCGCCGAGCCCCGGCCCAGTGTGGGCCTGGTCAGGACCAGTGAGGTGGACAGGTGGCGACCTCCGATCTGCAGGGTGTGGTTTTCATCCACGGCCTGGTTTGGCTCCTGCAGGCTGTGCTGCTTGGGATGCTCCTCTTGGGGAGCCTCATCCGCCCGCTGGCTCGTGGCAGTCTTTTTCAGCGCTCGTTCGTTGCTCCTCATCGTCCTTCTTTTCTTCGACCTGCTCCTGGTGCCCTCTTCGTTCTCGGTCTCGGCCTCGTCCTCATCCAGCTTCTCCTGCAGTCTCCCTTTGCTTCCTCTCTCTCCCAGGGGGGGAGGACGGGCAGGAGTGGGATGACGTGGAGGATAACTATTGCCTCTCCATCAGCACGGAGCGGACGTGCTCCACCCCACCCCTCCTCCTCCTCCTCCTCCTCCTCCTCCTCCTCCTCCTCCTTGTCCCTCTCCTCTCACTCCACGAGCAGGTGCATGGTGGCAACCTTCTGGAGCTCCGACATAGTAGAGCCTTTGGTGCCCCTCCTTGAAACTGTCGTCGTCGTCATCGTCGTCCTCCTCCTCCTCCTCTTTCCCTCCCCCGCGAGGATGCAGGCTCTTTTGCTTGCCCCTGGATCTCGGGGGCCAGAAGCTCCACATCTGGTGCCTGCTGATATTCGTGGCCCGGCCCCCTTGCCCACCAAAGGATGTGGACTGAGTGGGGCAGGATGTGGATGTGTGGTGATAGGAGTGGGGAGGATGGGCGGATGAGAAAGAGCGTGTTCTACCGCTGCTGGCGGAAAACCGGGGGGGGGTCACTGAGGGTACCCAACCCGTCCCCCCCCCCTCGAAAACCGGGGGGGTCACTACCGGTTCGAACCCCCCCCTCCCTCCTCCGGGAAACCGGGGGGTTCACACTACCGGTTCGAACCCCCCCACCCGCCACCAGTCCATCATGAAAAGGGGGGGGGGTCACTACCGGTTCGAACCCCCCCACCCCCTCTCGAAAACCAGGGGGGGCTCACTACCGGTTCGAACCCCCCCCCTCGCCGCCAGCAAACGATTCCCGCACCTCGGGACAGATGGACAGTGGTGGAAATACTGGGATAGTGGTAGGGACGGTGGTGGTGGGGACAGTTGGGGACAGTGGGACAGTGGTGCGGACAGTGATGGGGACGGTGGTGGTGGGGACAGTGGTGAGGGAACAGAGGTGGGGACAGTGGGACAGTGGTGGGGACGATAGTGGTGGGGACAGTGGTGAAGGCGGTGGTGAGGACGGTGGTGGGACAGTAGTACAGTGGGGAGAGTGGTGGGGACCGTGGGGACAGTGGGACAGTACAGTGGGACAGCGGCGGGGACAGTGGGGACAGTGGGACAGTGGTGGAAACAGTGGGGACAGCGGTGGGGACCATGGGAAAATTGGGACAATGATGGCGAGAGTGGGGACAGTGGGACACTGGTGAGGGCACTGGTGGGGACAGCGGGAACAATGGTGGGAACAGTGGGACAGCGGTGTGGACTGTGGGTCAGTGGTGGGGACGGTGGTGGTGGGGACAGTGGAATGGGGACAATGGGAATGTGGTGGGGACAGTGGGGACACTGGTGGGGACAGTGGTGGTGGGGACAGTGGTGAGGGCGGTGGCGAGGACGGTGGTGGGACAGTGGGACAGAGGTACAGTGGGACCATTGGTGGGGACAGAGGAGGCAGTGGTGGGAACAGTGGGACAGCTCAGTGGGACAGCGGGCGGCGGGGACAGTGGGACAGTGGGACAGTGGGGACATTGGCGACAGTGGGGCAGTGGTGGGGACCGACTGTGGGACAGTGGTGGGGACGGTGGTGGGGACACTGGTGTGGGGACAGTGGGAATGTGGTGGGGACAGTGGGGACAGTGGTGGGGACAGTGGCGGTGGGGACAGTGGTGAGGGCGGTGGCGAGGACGGTGGTGGGGCAATGGGACACAGGTACAGTGGGGACAGTGGTGGGGACAGTGGTGGGGACAGTGGAGACAATGGTGGGGACAGTGGGACAGCTCAGTGGGACAGCGGCGGCGACAGTGGGACAGTGGGGACATTGGCGACAGTGGGGCAGTGTTGGGAACCGTGGGGAAAGCGGGGAGAGTGGGACCGTGGTGGAAACAGTGGTGGGGACAGCGGGGACAGTGCGACAGTGGTGGGGGCACTGATGGGGAATGGGGACGGTGGTGGGAACAGTGGGGACAGTGGTGGTGGGGACAGTGGTGCTGGGGACAGCAATGGGGGATGTGGTGCGGACGGTGGTGGGGACCCGGGAGTCGTTTGCCGGCGGTGAGTGGGGGGGGGGGGGGCTCGAACCGGTAGTGACCCCCCGGTTTTCTAGAGGGGGGGGGTCGAACCGGTAGTGACCCCCCCGGTTTCCCGGATGAGGGAGGGGGAGAGGGGGGGTTCGAACAGGTAGTGACCCCCCACGGTTTTCCGGAGGGGGGGGGGGTTAGGGGAGGGGTGGTTTTGTTGGGGGGAAGGGGGGAGGGGGTCCAGCACGGGGGGGATTTTCGAAGGGGAGGGGGGGGGACCCCCCGGTTCCGGAGGAAGAGGGGAGGTCATTTTCCACAGTGAAGCGGCGGTGGGTCACGCTCTCTTTGCGGATGAGGGAGATGACTAGGATTGAGTCGGGCCTGTCCTTCTACAGGAGGAGTAGTCAAAAATAGTCAAAACAAATAGTATGGGGACGATTGTTTTTACTATTTTTGGGTACGTTTTTTTTGTTGTTCTTATCTTCTTCCTCCCTATTTCATATTCGTCGTCCAAAATCCTCCTGTAGGGGGACACGCCCGATTTAAGACCAGGAGGATGAGAGCGAGGAGGAACTTGAGGGAAAGGGAGTCAAGCTGGCCAGGTCGGACGAGCCAGCGGGCCCCTCCCATTCCCATAAGTCGGGCCTGTCCCTCTACAGGAGGAACATCCAAACATAGTTAAGAATAGTAAGGGGACAATTTTCTGTATATTTGTTTGACTATTTCAGAGTTATTTTTCGTCCAGAATCCGCCTGTAGGGGGACATGCCCAACCTAATTGTAAGGCATTCCTACCGGACGAGAGGGAGACGCTTGCGCGCGGTCCTGCTCCCGACGACTTGGCAAAAGGTGCAGCTACGCGGGCCGCGCAGATGAGGGAACGGAAGGCCAGGAAATATTGGCGCGGCGCTGCGGCGGGAACACGATTCATCCCTCTCTGGGGCGGCCTAGTTTCCGATGGGCGCGGCGCAGACGGATCATGCGCCACGCCGACACAGCACTGCTACTTGCACGCGCAATATGCGCGGCGCTCTGGCGAAGACAACATTTCGTCCGCTCTCGCGCGGCCCCGCTGCCGTTGCCGCTTTCCTGCGATCCGGCGAGCGACACATGCACCGCGCCCGCGCGGGAACGCCAGTTCCAGGCGAACTGTGCACGGAGCTTGGACAAGGGCGACAAGTCGTCCACTCGTACGGGGCCTGAATATCGGGCGGGTGAGGAGTATGCACCGCGCCGATGCGTGAGCGCCACTTTCAGGCGACATCTGCGAGGCGCCGAGGCGAGAACGACATTTTCGGCCGTTCGCGCGTCGACGAATTGGCATGCGGCAACTGTGCACCTGTTATGGCCGGCTTGTAGAACGCCCGCTTGTTGTGCTCCCTCAGGCTGTGCAGGATGTTCGTTCTCAGCACCGTTCTGTAGCAGTGGCCAATCTCGCACTCTCAGGGTAGACTCGATGCGGCATGCTATGGCGCATGATCGTATGGAAATGCGTGCAGCAATTTTCGGATGGGAAAAAAAGGGGAACTGCGCGGGCAACGACAGGATGTGTTTTTCATGCGTGATCTTTCTTGATGTGGTCGTGTATGGCTCAGTGAAGCCCGCCATGTTCTCGTACTACCGCATTGCAGGCGCAAAGTGGGATGCAAAGGCGTGGTCCCCCCTTGGCTAACCGTCAATTCGCGACATGGTGTGGCCTGGTCTGGTACTGCGTGGGGTGCTGCGCGGTATGGTGATGGTGTTGTGCTGGTGGTGTCGAGTTTCTGGTGCCGTGTGGTCGTGCCATGTGAACGCGGTGATGCACGCGCAGTCCCATGCGTGCTGTGGCGAACGCGGTTCGGGTTAGGGTAGGTGGTGCAGTGGTGCCCTATGCTTGTGGTGTCGTGAGCGTGCTGCTGTGTACGCGGAGTGCCGTGCTGGTGATGCTGATTGCCGCCCATTTCGTGTGGGATGTGGGCAGTCCTGTGGCATGCCTTTCGCATGCGTTGCGTGTGCGGTGGTTGTCTTGTGTCCTGTGTCGGGCGTGCCTTGTGCGTCGCGCATCCATGTGCTGTGAGACCATCCATCAGCATCATGCTTTTCTTGTTCTCCGGGCTACGCCGATCACCTCCTCCCTGCACAGCCGATTTGGCTCAAGTCGACCACACTCCAAAACTTGGGACACCGTTTTGGAGTTCAGGAACTATGGCGGCATACCTCAGCTTCAACGAAAGCTTCAACTCAGGCCTCAAGTTCACCACCGACAACTCAGAAGACACCGAAGACCTGCTGAAGAAGGAGCTGCCGCTTCGCTACACCTGGGCCATCTGGGAGCAGATCATGCAGTCCAATGACAAGTCCGCGCAGTATTCTGACGCCACCCATAAAGTTGCCTCCTGCTCGTCCGTGCAGAGCTTCTGGAAGCTGTGGAACCACATGCCCCAGCCGAGCGAGCTCCTGGAGAACAAGCGGATGGTGCGCGAGCAGCCCGACGGCCTCCACGTCATCGACGCCATCATGATCTTCCGTGAAAATATCCGCCCTGAGTGGGAGGACAAGATGAACGCCAACGGGGGGCATTTCCAGTACCAGCTCAAGCCGAGCATCGGAGGCGGCCAGGTGGACGAATACTGGAACAACCTCGTCCTCGGAATGATTGGGGCCACCATCGAGCCGGCCCACATGATCACCGGCATCCGCCTCGTGGACAAGCTGTCGGGCCCTCGCGCGGCCAACGTCATCCGCCTGGAGGTCTGGTTCACGAACTACGACGACACGCCAGCGGTCGGCGTGCTCCGCAAGAACGTGGAGAAGTGGGGAACGGGGAGGGCCAGTGGCGGGGGTGGGGGGATAAGGAAAAACATTGGAATCTGGAGGTTGGACCACTAACCTCTGGAGGTTAGGGTTTCCTCCTTCGGAACCTCCCTCCTCAAACGAAGAAAATAGAGACAAACAGTTTTTTTTCCCCCCACATCCTGAGTGGGGTTCTTGTTTTCCCAGAACGTCCTCTCCTTCTCCCTCCCGCCTCCCGCCTCCCATATCAATACCATTCCCATCCCTCCAGGGAGGCCCCGCCTGAGCGAGGAGGGTATCGGACAACCATACTATTTACATGGTTTCGTGCCCTTCCCACCCCTCCAGGGAGCCCGCCTGAGCGAGGAGGGTATCGGAAAACCAATACTATTGAATCGCTTCGCTCATTCCGCCGGCCCGTGATATGGCATCGCTGGTTTTTGTCTGTGTGTTCGTTGCCCATGTTGCGCTCTTGGGGGCGGGTGTCGTTCGGACGCGTTGCGTGGGGAGTTTTGATGGTGAAGCAGTTCCCTGGGGGTCGTCTCTCGATGGGGCGAAATAGAGTCGTCGTCAAGATGCTTCTTTGGGGGGCCTCTTGGGGTCTGTTGAGAGGCCGTTCGGGGGCGCCTGGGAGACATGTTTGAAGCCTTCTGGGGCTTCTTTTGGGCCTCCTGGGAGTCTCCTGGGGCCTCTTGGCGACATCTTGGGGCCTCTTGGAGGCCTCTTGGGGCCTCTTTGGGACCTCCTGGGCGCCTTCTGGGACGGAGGGCTCCATTTTTGAGTTCTCGGTATCCCTCCTGAGTCCCTCTTGGGCCCGTCTTGGGGCCTCTTGGTCCGTCTTGGGCGGCACTTGGGCCGTCTTGAGGGCTCTCTTGGGTCGTTTCGGCGCCGTCTTGGGAGCTTCGTGGGCCGTCTTGGAGCGGTCTTGGGGGCCTCTTGGGCCGTCTTGGAGCGTCCGGAAGCCGAAAAAGCCAGAACACAAAAAACATCGAAAAAACCAATGAAAATCAACGATTTTGGCCTCTTGGGGCTCTCTTCGGAGGCCTCTTGGAAGGCTCTTGGGGCGTCTTGGAGGCCTCTTGGGCTGTCTTGGGGGCCTTTTGGGCCGTCTTGGGGTCATCTTCGGCGTCTTCGAGCGCTCTTTGGGCGTCTCGGGGGCCTCTTGGGCAGTCTTGGGGGCCTCTTGGGGCACTCTGAGCGCGCTCTGGGGAGCCTGAGAGGCCGCACCCAGAAGGAAAACCATCTCTGAGTAGACTTGGTCGGGCGGCGGTCGGGCGGCGGTCGGGCGGCGACCGGGCGTTGGTCGGGGTACTTTTCGCCGGGGGACCCCCAGGGGCCGCCCCGCGCGCGCGAACTAGAAATACTGTTAATACTGTTAACCAGTTACCGGAGATCTTAGCACGCCCTGGCCCGTTGGGCCGGCGAATTTACATGGTTTCGTGCCCTTCCCACCTCTCCAGGGAGGCCCCGCCTGAGCGAGGAGGGTATCGGAAAACCATACTATTTACATGGTTTCGTGCCCTTCCCACCTCTGCAGGGAGGCCCCGCCTCAGTGAGGAGGGTATCGGAAACCCATACTATTTACATGGTTTCGTGCCCCTCCCACCCCTCCAGGGAGGCCCCGCCTGAGCGAGGAGGGTATCCGAAACCCATACTATTTCCCCACATCCTGAGTGGGGTTCTTGTTTTCCCAGAACATCCTCTCCTTCTCCCTCCCGCCTCCCGCCTCCCTCCCCTCCAGGGAGGCCCCGCCTGAGCGAGGAGGGTATCGGAAACCCATACTATTTACATGGTTTCGTGCCCCTCCCACCCATTCAGGGAGGCCCCGCCTGAGCGAGGAGGGCATCGGAAACCAAAACCATTTACAAGGTTTCGTGTTCCTCCCACCCCTCCAGGGAGGCCCCGCCTGAGCGAGGAGGGTATCGGAAACCCATACTATTTGTATGGTTTCGTGCCCCTCCCACCTCTCCAGGGAGGCCCCGCCTGAGCGAGGAGGGTATCGTAAACCCATACTATTTACATGGTTTCGTGCCCCTCCCACCCCTCCAGGGAGGCCCCGCCTGAGCGAGGAAGGTATCGGAAACCCATACTATTTACATGGTTTCGTGCCCCACATCCTGAGTGGGGTTCTTGTTTTCCCAGAACATCCTCTCCTTCTACCTCTCGCCTCCCGCCTCCCGTGCCCCTCCCACCCCTCCAGGGAGGCCCCGTCTGAGCGAGGAGGGTATCGGAAACCCATACTATTTACATGGTTTCGTGCCCCTCCCACCCCTCCAGGGAGGCCCCGCCTGAGCGAGGAGGGTATCGGAAACCCATACTATTTACATGGTTTCGTGCCCTTCCCACCTCTGCAGAGAGGCCCCGCCTGAGCGAGGAGGGTATCGGAAACCAATACTATTTGCATGGTTTCGTGCCCCTTCCACCCCTCCAGGGAGGCCCCGCCTGAGCGAGGAGGGTATCGGAAACCGATACTATTTACATGGTTTCGTGCCCTTCCCACCTCCACTCCTCCAGAGAGGCCGCGCTTGAACGAGGAGGGTCGCGGAAAGCATTACTCTTTACCAGGTTTCGTAGCCCTCCCCCCTTCCAGCGGGGCCCCGCCAGAGCGAGGAGGGTATCGGAAACCCATACTATTTACAAGGCTTCGTTTCCTGAGCACCTGTCCTCCTTCCTCCTTTCTTTCGTCTGCCCTTTCGTGCGTACTTACTCGTTCGATGAGCTTCTCCTTCGTGTTGATGTTGTCGTACCCCATGGGTCCCATGAAACCGTTAATATCTTTATGTGGGGAACTCCGTTAGCATAATATTTTTTTTGGATTCGCGGGTCGAGAGCGTACCTCTTCCTGTCGAAGCTAAGCGGGCCGCGCGAAGCTTGAATTAACCATTGAGGGGGAGGAAGGGGGGG